>RYFJ01002862.1:0-121865 GCA_003991445.1 Oryza meyeriana var. granulata | reverse complement strand
CCCAAAGGCGTAGACGCCCGGCGGTGACGACGGAGGCGCGGCGGCGAGGCAGGCACGGGACACAGAGGCCGCACGGCAGGGAGGAGGCGCAGGCGACAGTCGCACCGGCAGGTGACAGCCGGCGGCGAAGGAGCAGGCAGCGGCTTCGGCGTGCAAGGGGGCAGGAAGCGCACGCAGAGAGCCGGGGCGCGACGCTGCGTATATTGGCGAGGCAGGCCACAGGCTACGCGCCTTGAGGAAACCAGGAGAGGGAGTGGAAGTGGATGGCGACATCGCTCGCGCGGCTCTATATGGCGGCGTCTGGGGGCGTTGTGGCGCCGACGTGCCGAAAAACGCCGGCGGCAGGCATCCTGGGTGGACCAGCGGACTTCGATTCCATGGGCAGTCCGGGGCACTCGGCAAGGCGAGCTCGGCGCGGAGGCCGGGGCGGCGCGGGCTGGGCGCAGGGCCGGGCCGGGCGCTACAGGCCGGGCGAGCGAGGCCGAGGGCCGGCGGCGGCACAGGCGACGGCGGCGGCTCGGTTTGCCTACAGCCTGAGCAGAGAGAGAAACGGAAGAGTCAACAATCATATGAACAACGAGGAGGAAACAGACTTTGAGGAGAAAAATAAAAAGGAGAGACGGAAGATTGGAAGAAAAATAAAGAAAAGAGAAAAGGTTGGGGGATTTGGGGATTTTTCTGGAATTCTAAATTTAGAATTTAAATTCAGAATTTTGAGAAGTATTAGGAATATCAGAAATTCGGGGGAGATTGTTTGGAATTTTGGAGGGTCGTGAATGTTGGCGTATATATATATAGAAATCAACTGCGTCGAAACACCTTTGGGACCGAAATATTTTTTCGGAATCAAGGAATTCGCCGGAATTTTTGAAACTCTCAAAGCAAGAATATTTCGGGATTTTGAGAATATTGGAAATGGGGAATATTTTTGGGAGTCGAGGACGGAGGAGGAATAGTTTAGGAAACATGCGATCGATTGAAATATCGGTGTATTTTTGAGAATGGAACGTTGAGGATGTTTTTAGGGTTCCGGGAGCGACACGAAACCCTAGAAGAACAAAGGGATGTCAGAGTTCACGATGAACGGGGAGAGTTCAAAGGACTGAACCGAAATGACCCGGATAGGAGAAAGAAGGGATTTTAATATAGATTTATCTAATTATAGAAATGATCTTTGTCCTATTAAAATTAATTTCTGGAGCTCCGAAAAATTCCAAGGAAATTTCAGAGAGAGTTTATTAAATCGTGGAGAATTTACAGAAATAAATACCACACGAAACACATAGAGTTTTATCATCATAAATACTTAAACGCTTAAAATATTCCGACCAAAACCCCAGGAATATAAAAGCGTCCAGGCATTATTTAAAATTTAAAACTTGGGATTTTTAATATTGGAAATTTCAAAATTTTATTCAAACGCGTTTCTCAAACAAATTTTTTTTAGCGTATTCTTGTATTTCAATTTACCCCAAAAACAATTTTTAATTAAAGTGATTTTTAGGGCGTGACAGCCACCGGCTCAGCGGGTGTGCTCGCGGGCACCGGCTCGGCTGGGGCGGGCTCTTCAAGGGTAGCGGTCGGAGCGGTCTCCTTGAGATCGATATCGGCACGCTTCCTGCATGGCAAAACAGACATCAAAATACTACTGCAACAGACAAGAATCTCAGAAGATTAAGAGCAGCTTACCTCTTGGAGAACTTGAGTTTCCCGCCGGGTGATCTGGGTCCCGGTGGAGCGCTACGCATGGTTGTCGCCCTGGTCAGCGAAGCAGTCGGCAGCGGCGTGGAAACTGGAGGCGGCCCCGTTGGTGGCGTGTCCAATTCGGGCATCCGTCTGCTTGGCGGCGCCTGCTCGAACCGTGTACTCGACGGTGCTTTTGCCAGGCTTGGCAGTGTCGAGCTCGGCCGTACTGATCCCAACCTAGGACTTGATCGCCTGGGTGCCGCGGCGGCAGTGTCCTTTATCTTCAGGCCTCCTACCACAACACGCGGCGTCATGGCCCCCTCGCCCCGATATAGAACAGGCTTTTTCCCCGCTCTCTTGGAGTCGGGTTGGGCGGCAGCAGGGCTCCTCGGCCTCTTCTTCGATTTAACGGCTAACAATGGGCAAGAGTCCTCATCGAACTCCTCGCATTCCTACAGAAGATTCAATAACATATATCACATAATGCTGGGCAATCGTAGATACAGGCCCACAGGCATTCGTCACAGAAGAAGGACAAAGATTACCTTGGGACGGAGCCGAAGGAAGCTATAAGCCGCGGTCCGGCGTTTCTCATCTTTGGTCTCGATCACCCCCTTGGAGAAGTAACCGAACAGGGTCTCGGTCACCTTGTACTTGTCGGCCAATTCGTGGCTTACTCAGTCAGGATCATATTTGCCCTGAAAATCCCAGCCGAACGCGCTCCTCAGCTTCAGTGGCTGTGTGGAGGCCATGGGCCCCGGGTACCTCATTACTAGCATACGGGCCACTCGGATAGAGGATGGGCCGAATCATGTAATTAGAGATAAGATAGCACCCGGCAGACTTTACCTTGTACAATAAGGAATAACAGTCTTAGTCGGATAGGTTTCAATCTCTAAGAAGGAAATCCCTTGGTCGTATCCGGCTGGGATCCTTATCATGTACCCCTGTCCCCTAGTATATAAAGGGAGGCAGGGCGCCCCATGAGGGCAGACGGAAGATCATTGATCACCAACCACCTCAAAGGAATAACACCTCAACTGGACGTAGGGTATTACCTCACATCGAGGGCCTAAACTAGTATAAATCTTCTTTGTGTTCCTCTGCAATCCACCGAATTCACCTTCGCAGAGTAGCCCTATAGTATTATTGCCGGTGCAGAGCATCGACAGGCTAGATGCGCTGAGTCAGGAAACGCCGGGCCACCCAAAGCCCAGTCAAGCCAGCTTCCTTAAGCTTATCTAATTTCTCCAACAATTGATGCACCTGGCCCATCTCCTCAAAGGTTGGATCTGCTGACCAATTTGGTAAAACTACCGGTGGCAAGCCAGTGAATGGACGCAAGGAGGGAGCCAGATCTGTGCAATAGAACCACTCCTTGTGCCAGCCTTTCAAGGAAGATTTCAAGGGGAGGTCAAGATATGTTTTCTTCCCATCACTCCTCAACTGGAGACCAGCCCCCCAATCACATTGATATTATTCTTGGAGGGCTAGGGTTTCATGTGGAACAGATGCCTAAAGAAATTAAAATGGGGCTCCACACCGAAAAAGCACTCGCAGAGAGTAACAAATATGGAGATTTAAAGAATCAAGTTGGGATTCAAATTCACCAACTCCAACTCATAGAAGTCAAGAATGCGGCGGAAGAACGCAGAAGAGGGAAGGCACAAACCCCGATCGAAAAAAGAGGCAAAAACTACTGTTTCGCCAAATTGGGGATTTGGGACCGAGTCACCCTTAGCTGGCCACCAACGGATAACCTCTTGGCTTGGCAACTTCAATTGACTCTCCAGCAGCTTCAGTTTCACCGAGCCGCAATCCGAAGTCGGCTAGGCATTCCCCGACGCACTCGTAGGATTCGACGCTTTCGACATGGTTGGGGGTGGAGAGATTTGAGGGAAAAGCGATTAGGGGCTTGGAACAGACGAAGAGGACTGGAATTGCCCAAATTTGAGCGGGGAACAGCAGCAGCAGCTAACCCTAGCCGAGCAGGAGGCAAAAAGTTGGGCACGGAAGCAGAAGATGAAGATGAAGGAATCTTTTTCTCTCTCCCCGCTTTTTATAGAGCCGATACCGACTAACGGGCTTGGGCCTACATAGTCGGTACTGGGCCACCAAGATATGAGTTCCTACAGTAGCATGCTCCATGTGGGCCGCCCGCAGGCTAAGTTGAAATTATAGCGCTGGTGCTACCAACAGGAGCCGATGAGGTAAACAGATATGCTTCATGAGAGCCTTATTGCTAAACATATATGTTTGGGTATTTGTTTTATCCACCAGGTCTCGAGGATATATCCTTACATGGATCACAAGCTGGTCTTCATTAAAATTGGGGATGCAGGTATCTTTCTCAAGAACACCTGACCACGTCGTGGATTTATTTTCATAAAGTGGTACTCGGCCTACATGCATGGCCATCAGTTGCCATGAGCAAGATTATTCCAGCCGATATGACGCTGAAGAGTCTAACTTTCGAGTAGTGCACTACTCGGGAGAGACTATAAATTTCTCATCCCCGCTGACATGATGCAGAGGAGTCTAACTTCCGAGTGGGATGCCACTCGGGAAAGACTATAAACCCCCTTTCCAGCTGACATGAAGCTAAAGAGTCCCATATACGAGTAGCATCCTACTCAGCAAGACTATAAACACACATCCCGACTAACATGACGTCGAAGAGTCCTACATACGAGTAGTTCCCTACTCGGCAAGACTATAAAGTTTATTCCGGTTGACATGATACCAAAGAGTCTTATATACCAGTAGTATACTACTTGGGAAAGACTATCAGGTTAATGATCTTTGATTTTATGTTTAATTGTCTTCATAATTAAGCACAAAGTCGGGGGCTACACCTAATAGGTGCGCCTATTCGGCGCACACTATTCATACATCTACATGAAGCCCTTCATAGCCGCACTGCTAGCTGACATGAAGCAGGACTCGGGAAGAATACTCACTCGGACAAAGAGTACTCGGGAGCATCGCACTCGGGCAATCTTCACTGTGGAGGATGAGCACTTGGCATCAGCTGTGACTCAACTATGAAGGTCTCAGGGGCTATTGTGAAGGCCATGGGCCCCGGGTACCTTACTACCAGCATATGGGCCACTCGGATAGAGGATGGGCCGAATCATGTAGTTAGAGATAAGATAGCACCCGACAGACTTTGCCTTGTACAATAAGGAAAACATAGTCTTAGTTGGATAAGTTTCTATCTCTAAGAAGGAAATCCCTTGGCCGTATCCGGCTGGGATCCTTATCCTGTACCCCTGTCCCCTAGTATATAAGGGGAGACAGGGCGCCCCTCAAGGGGGACGAGATCATCGATCGACAAACACCTTAGAGGAATAACACCACAACTGGGCGTAGGGTATTACCTCACATCGAGGGCCTGAACCAGTATAAAATCTCCCCGTGTTCCTCTGCAATCCATTGAGTTTCCCCTCGCCGAGTAGCCCTATAGTTGTATTGCCGGTGTAAAACATCGACACGCCCAATCCTATTCCTATGGCCAAAACTAGGGATCCTTCTAATCTAAGCCAAAAGGCTCAGGGTTTGGTTTTCATACTTTCTATAGGGCCTCTAGAGGGCATGGCTATGGGGAAACTAAGGAGGGGCTAAGGACTAAGCTAGATATAGGGTTAGCAACAAATCATACACATTTTTCTTTGGTGATTTATCCTCAAAGTGGTTTAGATAGCTTCTTCCATTTATCCCTTTTATTGAAAAGTTTGGCATTAAATTGAATCCATACGGTCTTTTAAGCTTATGACCTCGTTATTATGTCTCTTAAGTATACGGCTAACAACGTGCTAGCCGGTTTATGATTGGGCCGTGCTCTTTGGGGGTGAATTAGTGTTCTAAATCATTTTAGGTTGCAAGATGGTTACTGATAATATTTTGGTAGCATGTCTTCAGTTGGAATTGTATTTATGTGAGTATAGAACAACTTATAAGGATGTTCGAATTGTCAAAGGAGCTTTTCTTTATTTTGATTGGTTCAAAAATGGACATCCGTTTTGTTACAAACATTGGTTCATTGTGTGTGTATGTGTACTGGACATGGTCCTTAATTGAGCAGGGTCAGCGCTAGCCTTTTCTTAGAACCACCCAATTCGGTCCGTGCCATGCCGGTCGAAATCAATTTTGTATCTTTAAGCTTTTGGTTTTCGCAAATGTCTTTATGTGAGATATGCGGAGTGGCACTCATGTGAAAAAGCTCTGTTGGCCCCCGGTTTTGGAAATCGGAAACCTCATTTGTTTCCCTGTACCAATCCCTGGATCAGTAGTTGGTACACATATACATAGCCAGTACAAAACATATATCAAAATGAAATAATTCTAAAAGATTAATTACCTTTATTACAGTCGTATATGTATCGTCCGGAAAACAAACAACCGTTTCCATTCGCAAGTGCATTAATCCTCATTCCAGGAGGAATACAAAGTTGTTTTTTACCAGAGTACACAAGCGGAAGTGATAATAAATTATTACATGGACGACCAAGGGCACAACACTGCAAAGATAAAGAGATAAAAGTTCATCAACTAGAACAGATGGAAACAAGGCCCACGGGCACTTGATGGCGGGAACGAGCTAGACGTCGAAGCCTTCATCTCCAAAAAACTCTTCATCTGGATGGGGGAAAATGGAGCAAGACTGAGTACCACCAACGTACTCAACAAATCACACCTGGGAAATGCACAGATAACATTATAAGGTGTACAAGGGGATTTATAGGGTTATTTTGCACCAAACAACAGTTTTAATCTATTTTTAATCTTTAAGGAATTTTTGGAAATCGACACTATATCTACAATCAGATTCATCTCTAGAGTAGCGTAAACCACACTGTCTTTATCTTGCCTAAACCCAGGCCAACCAGACCCAACCCGGTCAACCAACAAGTTTTAGTCATTTAGCCACAGTTCCATTTTCACAGAAGAAACCTCTATCTTGGGTACATTGCTAGGCTTGCTCATAACCGAGGACATGGCTACTCAAATAGATTATACTTTGGCCAGAGGTGTACATCTTTACCCACAAGACGCAGCTTCCTCAGGAGTTCCCACGTGCCCCATACCACCATGGTATTTGGAACGGAAGTCATGACATAACCCTTCACTCAGCTCAACCCTAGACAAAAGAACTGACACCAACCCTCGTCTACTGCCAAAACCCTAGGATAGGTAGACATGGTCCTTGCGGGCCAGCATCCCGATCCCAGACCCGGTGATCTTCATCTGCCAGAGACGTTAGTCAACAACCAGACATCATCCCCCTCTATATGTGTTCCTTTGTCTAAGTCTTATCTAAGCTACGGGTTAAGCCTTGCCCATTAGACATGTGGTAGTACAATTATGCTTTGCGATAGAGACCTGAAGACCGGTCCTTATGACGGCCGTGGTATGACTAACAAAACCATGTACACCAAGCCCAGCCAAAAACAACTTTGGGAATTTTGAATAGATGAGATCCATGTTCTAGCAAAACCATCCATTCTTATAATTATCCTTAGTGACGGTGTTAATTCCCAAAACTAATTCATAAAAGTCTAATTTGTTGCTAAATTAAGCAGTGCTAAACATAACCTATAGTGGCGAGTTTGCATCATGTATACAACACAAATTCTATCTGGTTTTTAGTTACCTAGGGTTGTGGAAATAAAGCACATAAATCGGTTCTTCATATTTTAAGGAAAATTTAGAGACTTGAACGGGTCAATTCTGAGTTTAAACGGCCAAGTTATAGCCATTTGAATTTTATATGCAATTTAAATTGAGATTTCACATTTTCAGAATTATTTTTGTTTAGAAAAACTGATTTATTGTGTCATCACCGGGGAGAGAGGTCGGCGCTGACAGGTGGGCCCCACCGGTCAGTACACAGAGGCGGGTGACAGGCAGGCCTCGTGGCATAGCCACAAGTGAGCATGCCGACGCGGCTGCCATGCGGCAGCCACGTTGGCATGGCCTCGGCCGAGAGGACGGGCGGGCGGGCGTCGGCCGTGCCCTGATGGTCGCCGCCAGCGACCATCGGTGCGGCGGAGTTGGCCGAGGAGGAGCGGAACAGCAAGAGAGTGAGGAGGCGATCCTCACCGTGGCGAAGAACGGCGATGAAGATGGTTGGCGACGAGAAAAAAGCAGCAAGGAGCTTCAGGTGATTGACGTTGGTGGTGTTCCGGCGAGCTTCGATAGGCGGGAGGTAGTGGCCGGGGTTGGGAAGGTCATTGTGGTGCCAAAAGAGTAGATGGCGAGGATAGACGGTGATCCGGTGCGACAGGAATGGTGGCCGAAGAGCTTGGCGGCGGTGGAGCTTGAGCAGAGATGGTGCGACGGTGATGGGGACGGCAGGGTGTTCGGGCGGCGTGAGTAAAAGACAGAGAGCACTCAGGGGTCCATTTTTATAGCCAAGGAAGGACGTGGAGAGGCGAGTTGATGGCAACGGGGTGCCCGATCTTCCATTAGGTAAGGATAACTCTCGATTTGGTGATCAAAGGACGTGATATAAGACACTAAAACAGAACACACAACGACCAATACTTGCACAAGATGGTTAGTATATAGAAAAAAAAAGACAATGGTGGTGATGCCTAAGGTTTGTGGAGTGCGGCGGATGGATCACGAACTGGACTCAAACACAATCTAAGCCAGCAACCGAACTCGACCTAGGACACAAACTAAACACTACGGACTCTGAAACAGAATTATGCAAAAAGGCTAAAATTGGTTCTAGGACAGGGAAAAGAACTGATGGAACGAGGGTACCTGATCTTTCGATGAGATTGATAGCTATCGATTTGTTGGTTGAGATGACCTGGCAATCCGACTACAAATGCACGACGTCGCTCACGCCTTAGCAATCGCTGAACCAACTCCGAGATGTTATTGACCCCGCTGGCGGCAAGATCAACCTGAACACGGAGTTCAATTCCTGCAAGCAATCAAAGAACTAGCAAGAATAGGACGTAGGCAATCTGATATTGAAATATGAATGACGCATAAATTGTATTGCGAACACAGAGTTGGGATCACGAAGCTATCTTGACAGGTGGTCGTTCGACACAACTGAAGAACAGAAGTTTGCACAGGGGCTAAACCTAAACTCAACGAAATCCAAGTCGTAAAAAGGGAGGCAGCAGCTCTTAAATAGGGCGATGACCAGGAAGGGACGTCCCACACGCACGTCTAGGGTTACAAGGCCCATGAGCCCAAGTGGGGATGGCGCAGCACCTGTTTGACTCAGACTCAGGAACTAATGTAGACTGTTTTTATGATTGCGGCTGGCGGGATGGAATTGGAGATGAGGTTGGATCCGTTGGAAAGATAGACTTCATAATCTTTCCATGAAGTACAAGAACATCCAAACGGAGTCCGTATGAGGAAGCTATGCCCATTTGAATTTGGTACCATCGCAGCAGTCCGAATCCGATTCCAAAATGAGTCCATCTCGAATTCTTGCTTGACTTGGTCCCTTTCCTTCATCCTTTCTCAGATTCCTAATCACAATTAAATCATTTGCATTAGGTAGCAGACTATTCTCAATAATATATGAACCTAGGAATGAATTCACCTGGTAATTAAGTTGACGAGCATGAGCTCGAGTAAGTGGTCCTTGAGTAAGTGGAGTAAGTGGTCCTTGTTGTGAATGAGTTGTATCCATGGAAGGGATGTCCTCATCATCCTCCCCTTCTTGCATTTGAGTCATCCTCGACTCAAGTTCATCTCTTCTCCCAAATATGGCTTCAATCTGCAATATTAAATGTGGGGCTAACCCGAACTCTGTAGGCAGATCAGCTTATAATGCATTATCATTAATCTTAGCTAATACCTTGAATGGACCATCAGCTCTAGGCATCAACTTAGACTTCACAACAATCAGAAAACATTTCTTACGTAAATACAACCATACTAAACACCTCGGTTAAGGTTAAACTCTTTCTTCCCCTGACTACCAGCAATCTTATACTTAGCATTTATGCGCTCTATATTTGTTTAGTTGTTCATGCAATTAAGGATAAATTCAGCACGTTCTTAGCATCTAAATTCACCTTTTCAGAAGGGATAGGCATAAATCAATAGGAAGCACGAGGACGTAAACCCATATACTACCTGAAAGGGCTCATCTTTATGGTACGAGTGCAGCGATCGATTGTAAAGTAAACTCTACATGAGGTTGACATTCTTCCCACAATCTTCAAAGTTTGTCTTCAAAGATAGCCGCTCACATAGTTGATAGCGTGCGGTATATAACTCAGTTTGTCCATCTGTCTAGGGATGACAAGTAGTAGAAATAGCAGTTTGGTACCCAATTTCCGCCACAAAGTGTGCCAGAAGTGACTCAAAACACTTCACATCATCGATCTGAAACAATGATATTGGGCTCCATGTAGTCGAACATCTCTCTGAAAAATATCAGCACATTTGTAGCATCATCGCTCTTATGACAAGGTATAAAATGTGTCATTTTTGAAAACTCTATCGACCAACAAAAAACCTATCTAGTCCCTTCTTCGTTCGAGGTAATCCTAAAACAAAGTCCATTGAAAATCCTCCCAAGAGAACGCTACGTGCGGAAGATGGCATATAAACCATGTGATTAAGTTGGGACTTACCTTTATTGACAGGTAGTGGCAGCAAGATACAAAAGCGCTCAATTCGCCCTCATCCGTGGCCAATAGAAGTGTTCAGCAAGGATGTCCACCGTCTTTTTTGACGCCAAAATGACCCATTAGTCCTACCTCCATGCGCCTCCGTAACAACAAAAGATGAACAGAGCTGGCTGGAATGCATAGTTTTGTTAGTTGTAAATAAAATCCATTATGAGAACAAATTTATTCCAGCATCTTCCATTTTTGCAGTTGGATAGGGCATCTTTAAACTCATCATTAGAAGTGTATAGTTCTTTTATTGTCTCCAAACCAAAATCCTACAAATCAAGTTGAACAACATTGTGTACGTCTAGATAAGCGTCACAATCACATTTTCCTTCTCTTTCTTGTGTTTATGACATAAGAAAGCTTCAATGAATTCAACCAACTGTGCATGTCTACCGGTTCAGTTTAGCTTGATTCTAATATGTTTCATGATTATGATCAGAATGAAATAACAAATTCTTTGGCCATAAATAATGTTGCATGTTTCTAAAGTTACAAACGAGAGCAAGTAATTTCCCTTGTCATATGTAGATAATTCAAACTAGGCCCATCATCATTTTTCACTAAAATAGCAACAGGTTTACCTTCTTGTGATCAGCACACACCAATTCTACATTGAAACGTTTTGTGCGAAACATGGCAAGGCCGAAGGATCATAACCTGCGATTTTCTTTGGGTGGTGGTGATGCAGATTTGGGAGAGTCTTGCAGGTGAGGAGCAATAGCTATTTTGAGATGAATGGTGTCATTGCTGACTGCGATTTAGGGAGAGCCATGATTTTGGTAGAGATGACTTTGATGAGAGGGGGGAAGAACTAGTGAGACAATGAGTGAAGAACTGGAATGCTCAGAGAATAAGATGGTACTGGGAATCTATATGACAGGAAATGACCAGAAATAACCTCCATGAGGCAAGTAGCACAGAGGAATCTCTACTATAATGTGACATTTCAACTAGGCCACTGAGCTGTGCCAAAATTTTGGTGGGAAGTTTCTACCGCGACTTACTTGATTTGGAGGGAACCTTTTTTCAGCCACCTGAGATTCTTTTCGTGGACAGAGGAAAATTTACATGTGAACGAATTTTGTTTTTTTTGTAAGTCATAGATCAAACACGCAGAGACATAAATAGCTGAGAATTTTACTTTACTCCATTGACTTTGACCACAAATTATCTTGAATGGTACGATGAAATTAAGAAAAGTTTTTTTATTTACGGACATATATACTTTCATAAGGGATTTTCTCAAAATCTTAGGCTTCTCGGAACCGTCTCCCGTGAGTTCGATAATTGTGACGAATATAAAATTTTGTCCCGTAAATATTAAAATTGTATGGCGAATTTATGGCTACTTTGTCATTGGAAAAATGTGTAATATGTGACAAAAAAAATGTTACATCAAGAAATTGGACCTCCATATATACAGTCGAGCGTTATAATTTTGTTGCACACACTTCATTCATCTCATATAAAAGATAGGTCAAACAAATAATGTTAAACAGGAATTGTCGTTGACGACATTTATTTCATCATTCATAAATAAACAAAACATAGGTTAAATAATCTAGTACGAATTGAAAAACAAATTAACCACTAATTGCCTATGATACAGATTCGGAAAGTATCACTTCTGCAATGGGTCTAAAAGAATATTCATGCTACATATTCTCATCGCTGTTCCCCTTCCAACGTTGTATGTTGATCTGAAACAACATATATAAATCTGTAAAAATATAACCATGCAAAAAAACAACAATATACTCTAGCTATGTTTAAATATATATATATTAAAGAAATAGATGCAGAGTGGCATACCAATCATCCTCGCTTTCGCTACTAGGACTTTCATATTCATTGTCACTTAAATACAATGCATAAAAAATCCTCATATCATCACCTCACTTCACTGTCAGATGGGCAGGCCATGTTTTTTTTTGACATTGTTAACTAACATAGCATCAATATTGTTGCTTTCTTCATTCTCACAGGTTCAGAGTTTCCATCAGGGGATCATATCTTGTGCAACAAAAGCAGGCTATACAGAATTTCTTCTTGATAGCAACATCATCAGCTTTCGAATTCATCAATTTCTTGGCCATTAGATGCATCAAGTTTCAGGAACATCATATACATGCCTATGATAAAACTTTTGTGCACTCGCCAATTTTTACAGAACTTTGTGTCATTCACGTAATACTTTGTGTGGCTTGAGTTAGCCAAATAAAAGGATCATTTTGTGTACCCAAAAGCCTGCAATATTGATGTTGTAAAGTACCCATCATATCTATATGTTGTTTTCTCTGCCCTCTAAATTAAACAGTCGCAATCTAAATAAAACAACCGGATCGACTAATTGTTTATTCAACGCGTACTGACAGAAACAAGATACTTCTTTAGGATGCATACAAACTCTGTAAGATCATCTTATGTGTGCCTTCAGTCATGATGCCACTATTTTGTGTTTTCGAAATTTCTCACGTGCAGCAGTGTGATATCCAATACCATTGACAATACATGATGAGAAACATGGCTCACTTATCACCACGGATAGTGCATACAAATCAACTCACTACGTCGTATGATCCGCCACCACGTAACTCTTGCAATCTGTAAAGAAAAAATAGGATGAATACATTATATGAAAGAACCTATCCAAGACCAAAATATAAATAATCTTGGATGAAAGAGAAAGGCCATTACATCGTTTCTTGGAACCATTTGCAAATCTCTTTTCAAGTCATTTGATCAACATCTCGTGACTTTCACATTCTATTCTCCCTAAATGCCTGCAAAAAACTCATATTCGAACTAAAAAAAAATTATAAGTCAAGATAACCAGTCACCAATGAGTGGTACACTTTTGTAGGATCAAACTTACTAGGACAAATTATAGAACATACATAATCATCTCTCAATTCAAATAAGATAATCAAAAGCACTTAAGGCTCCCAAGTAAATAAGTACCATGCATTTAAAAACTGAAGACCATCTGCGAGCATGTTCTTTATAATTGATTCCTTCCATGCTGTGTTTACAAATCTAGTTTGATGTCACTAAAAATCTGGCCAAAATGTAACACAGTCACTATGAATATGCCTCTGCAATTGATCCTTCGGGCCTGCCATGTTTCGCACAAAACGTTTCAATGTACGCAGTCGCCTTTCAACAGGAAACATCCACCCATATTGCTACTGGAACCTCTAAGATGTTCTCATCAGGTAAATGTTATAGACCAAGTGTACCACTCACATCAAATAAAGCAAGGTGGAAAAATCATGCAAGTTTGCAAAGAATTATTGGAATTTCTGCTCTAAGAGACTACTGTCAAAATGCAACCTTGAGAGTTTACAACACATTGCCTAAAAAAGTTTCTAAGCTCAGCAATTGCTTCATAGCAAGATCCTTACGCTCAATCAACTCTGCGACAACCAGCTGGAAGCAATTCTTGCAACAAGGATATGGCAATTCATGTGTTTGCCAATCTAGCACCTTGCGTTGCTCATGATTAATACACCTTACAAGTCTGAAGCAGGATCCATCCGGAAATTTAACCCTTAAAAACTCTAAAAATAAACTTTGTTCCTTTGTCATGCTATAGCATGCTGGCTGGGCATAATTATGATTCTCCATCTGCTTAAGTGTAGTTCATTTTCTATGCAAATCTTGAAATTCAATCTAGCACTAATAATGTCCTTTGTCCTTTCCTCAATATCAGAAGTGTACCTAAAAGACGTATCACAATATATTCTATACATCATTGCATACATCTACGATATATGCCTCAACTTCAAATGTGACATATAGCAGTCACAAAAAGGCTAACCTTCCGTCATCTTGGTGATACCTTCTTGTGGTTTCTCTTCCTTTGATAGTGTGTTATCCTGTTTACAAATCAACCTCTCCAATTTTTGCAGAAGTTTTCAGTTTGAATTCTTTGGTTTTCACCCGATTTTCATAGTGACATAAATGCTTCGCTTCTTCGCCAAAGAATGAATCCGTTGGAAGAAACGACGGTTGGCCAAAATAGCCAATTTTGTGCCTTAGTCTCGTGCGAAGCAAAGATCCTTCAATCACCAATGCACACCTCATAATACCTTATTGTGCACGCCTGAAAAGATACAGTGCCTAATTGCTGGGCTATACATAGAACATGAATAATTGTACGCATGCAGATCAAAAACATACTTTCCACTAAATGTGTCATAGGTACGAACACCATCCATAATCAAGCATATCCTTACATGAACGGTTAGCATAAAATCAAATCCTTCACTAGAGCCTTAAGGGCCTACGATAAGTAAGGTCATCATAGTTAGAATGATCCATATGCAATCGTCCATGGGAAAGTTATAACGGACACAATAAGTATACGGCCCCCACACACCACACACATGCTAATGATCGCTCATAGTTGCACAAAAGTGATAAAATCATCTGTATAGCAAGGACCTAGTCTCACGAACTTTCTCCGCATTTCTTGTCAAACCATTCATACCTCTCTATCAAAATCTTCCCCATGGGGGCCTCCAAAACAAATCAGGGCCAGGGTGGCTCAAATTTACATCTCAATGTGCCTGTGCCCACTTCACCCTTATCCATTCGGTGTTCGTCTGCTGTTCTTTTTGACATGATAATCTTGTAATCTTGGGTTAAAGAAAATTACCGCAATACCTATCGGGAATTCTTTTTTTATGATCCTTCCAACCTTGACTTCTTCTACAACTACGCACATGATCATTGGATTCTTTCCGAAAGACAATTGTTTTGTGCCACATGAATGATTCATACCCCAGCCCATAACTCACGGAGGATTTTTGTCTCTAGTGGATAATTGGTATGTATACCAGGAATGAACCACCGGAAAGACAACTGAAGTAGACTGCATCAAAAGCAGAAGTGTAACCAGTAGTGGATGAATAGACAAGCGACTTCAAATAGAAAAGAAAAATCTAGAAAAGCTGGCACCTCCTGGATAGATAAGTTACAGAATTTGCATCCTCAAGATATTTGTAACATGTTTACCTCTATCTTGAGACCTATGTAAGGTGTATAAGCTCCTGAGTAGCTGTGGGATCCACTTCTATCTTCTGTATCATCCTCGTCTGTCCAAAACTCATATAGGTAACATTTCATTAATCAGTGCTTGTCTCGAACTCATTATTTCCACATCTTCAAGAATAAGTGATCTCCATGATAACCACCTAGTGGTAGTACTTAACATGCCATAATATATATATGTCTTTCCACTTCTGCTTAGGTTAAGCTTTTGATTAAGACATTCACAACACTGGACAAGATATTTCATCCATTTTCATCAAATGCGCTCAACCAATCAATGAAGTCTATCAAACCCATTAACATAGGCAGGGTAATGGAGCTTTGTTACATCCAGGTTCTAATCCATACTGCGTCAATAAAATGTAGTAGATACTTTCTTTTAATTAATAGTGCCATACAAATAACAAATGCAATGTTTAATGCAAACTACTAGCAAATATTGATACTGCTAGTCATATTTTAATTGTATGGAAAAAGCTTAGTTAGATGCCATGTATACACAGCCGTCAAAATAAACATTATACTAATCATGGTAAAAAACTCCAATAAAATATGATTACATAAACATTTATCAAATATGGCTTTTATCCCTATATTATGATTTAGAAAAGGCCAAACTGTCTCATTCCACACCATTTCTCGAGATCTTCCATGCATCACAAATAAATTCGCATTTGGGGAAGGTTTTTTTTTTACTTCTTACAAAAAAAAAATTTCAAGTGGGGAAAATCCAACACCAATTAAACAACACCAACTATCTATAGAAAATAAGAAACAAGAAAATACTCACATGCCTCAAGACCTACTATGCCTAGAAGCAAATCTTTGACATGTCATTGAGCATAATCACCTCAAGGACAAATTAGGAGAAGGGGCCACAATTATCCTAAATCTATACCTAACCTTCACATACTCTCCTTCTGAATTGAGCAGATCTAAGCCAATGTCTGCTTCACCGGAGACCTCACCACATGCAAAATACAATGAGCAGATGGCATGAAGAAATGAGTGTCGGCTCAGTAGATACGATCACAATAACCTATAAAAATCGGATGATGAAAATACAATCCGTTCATTACATATAGAGACCATAAATTTCCTAGTGAGACATTACTATGACTGAAGAATAATCATTCATATGTCTACATACTTTGTGAATGAATAAGAAATGTATCAATGTCAAATATATCATCACTAATCATCCATTATACTTCTGACGACAGTCCTTGAATTTGATGATATTATCTGTACAGTCAAGTAATAGGCAAGATCAGGGCCCCCTCATTTCTATAGATGCCAACTCAAAAATTTCATCCACGCATGATATATTCAATGATGTTTTCTCAAACGTCATTAAATAATTTTTGTCATAAACTAGATCAATCTCTTAGTGGGGGGCTGGAGTCATACAACTTCCCCCACCGGCGAAAAACTGAAGTACGTCCTACAAATCCACTTCTCGGCTTCCCACACATGTTGCCGAGTAGAGACACTCATCCATGGAGGACTCCGCATCGCCATATCACTACGACATCCGTCAATTGGTTGTGCGATGAGACTCCCAACTTGTGATAACACCAAGTCATGAAGACTGACATGCTCGACGACCACATGGCGGGCATACTGCCAGGAGGTCCGCAGATGGGAAAACAAGTTCGACGGGCTGGAGATAACACATGTCCTACGACAATACAATGACGCTGCAGACAAGCTGGCAAATATGGGATCCAAGCGAGAAGCATCCCGACAGGGATCTTTGTTGAGCAACTCATGGAGCCATCAATCAAGAAGAACCAGCGCATGGAGCAGTCGGAGGCGAACCTACCCGGCACAGACGAGGTTGCTGCACATATGTCAAGATTGGCGGACTCCTATTCTCAAATTCCTACTAGATGACGAACTCCCAGAAGATCGCTGAACTGAAGGACTGCAATAACGACTTAAACGTAAACGAGCAAGACTTTCTTAGTGTATGGAGAAGACCTGTACCGAAAGAAGTGCATCCTGTATGATCCTCATGACACTGCGTCACCACCGAGGAGGGCAAGCAAATCCTGCAGTCCAATCCACTCGGGCGTATGTGGCAACCATATGCTGCATCTAAGGACGTTAGTTCATAAAGGACTTACCCGACAGGATTTTCTGGCCAATAGCGTCACAGCATGCCAAAGACATCGTTTGCGACGTGCGAGGATCCTGCCAGTTCTACGCATGACCAAACCAACCTCCACAGCCCCAGACCCAGGAACTCCAAGCAATCCCAATATCTTGGCCCTTTGCAGTATGGGCTTGACATGGTTAGGCCATTCAGAAAGTGCCAGGAGGTTCACACACTTGTTCGTCGCAGTGGACAAATTCACCAAGTGGATTGAGGCTAAAACCCGTTGCAAACCATAATAGCAGCACAAGCAAAGGACTTCATTATGAGTATATTCTACCGATTCGGAGTCCCCAACCGCATCATTACTAACAACGGCACTCAGTTCATGGGTGGCGTGTTTCAAGATTTCTGTGATGACTCCAGCATCAAGATCTGCTATGCGTCTGTGGCACACCCACGGAAACAATGGGCAGGTTGAACGAGCCAACGGTATGGTCTTGCAAGGTATCAAGGCCAGGATATTCGACCGACTACAACCATACGTGGGCCGGTGGGTACAAGAACTCCCATATTTCTTGGTCTCTCAGAACCACGGTTAGTAGGGCAACAGGGCAATCCCCTTTCTTCCTAGTCTATGGTGCCGAGGCTATGCTTCCAACCGAATTAGCGTTCGGCTCTCCGCGAGTCCGGGCCTACTCAGAAGACATTTCAAATAATACCTGATTGGTCGAATTAGATCAGTTGGAAGAAGCAAGGGATACCGCAACAATCCAGTCGGCAAGATATCTTCAAGGCCTGCGTCACGTGGCTAGGGGCCTACCGACTAAGACTGAAGACGGTGCCCTCATCAGCAACTCAATGGAACATAGAACAGCTACGTCCTTTCTATACCTGAGTTTACATTTTTTCCATTGTACAGTTCTTTCTCTAACTCACTACGCCGCTGTTTCAACCGAGTAGCGAGTCGGGGGCTGCATGTATCTTATATGCTTTGTCAATAATATACGAGCCTATTTTTTTACTTAATGTTACGAAGCTTCACTACGACTTTTATTATGTTTGCCCGAGTATAGCTTTTTGCTGTGAACGATTTTATTAGTTCCTATAGACATAACTCGTGCAACCATATAATCGAGTAAAGCTAATGACAACTGAGTAATAAAGCTTGGCGCACTGCATGTATATTTACACATGTCCTTATAAAAGACCACAATACACCGACTGCATGACATACTATTTTTACAGATCCAGATCTCTGGTGATAATCTCTGCAGTTGGCCTCGCCTTGGCTATCAGCTCTAGTGCCTCCTCGGGAGTCGTCTCCTCGGCAAACCCCTCCCCTATGGCTTTGACATCTGCCCTTGGGGTAGATGGACTTGGTCATAGCAAGGGTTCAGGCCACGCCGATAATAACATGCTCATCCAAGTACCTTTTCAGGGCACTTGGTGCGTCCTCAAGGCGCACTTCCACTTGGGCAATCCTGCTGCAGCTGGTTCCCACGGGGCGAGGATCCACGTGGTCAAGGAGCCCTCTCACGGACCAGAGGAGGGCCTCCCGTGACTCTGTCGATGTTTTACACCGGCAATAAATATATGGGGCTACTCGGCGGATGGAAACTCGGTGGATTGCAAAGGAACACAGGGAGATTTTATACTGGTTTAGGCCCTCGATGTGAGGTAATACCCTACGTCCAGTTTGTATGTATTCCTTTGAGGATATACGGTGGTGGTTCTGATGAACTTGTGTGCACCTGCCCTCATGGGGCGCCCTGCCTCCCCTTATATACTGGGGGACAGGGTTACAAGGTAGGAGTCCCCATCGGATTACGACTAGGAGATCTCCCCTTAGAGATATAACATACCCGACTAGGACTGTATATTCCTTTCTATACAAGGCGAAGTCTGCCGAATCTAGCTATATCTCTAATTACAAGGCTAGGCCCATCCTCTATCCGAGTGGCCCAATATGTTGTCATGAGGTACCCGGGGCCCATGGCACCCACAGTAGCCCCCGAGACCTTCATAGTTGGAGTTACAGCTGATGCCGAGTGCTCATCCTCCACGGTGAAAGTCTTCCCGAGTGCATTGCTCCCGAGTACTCTTTGTCTGAGTGCTGCTTCTCCCGAGTCCTGCTTCATGTCAGCTGGGCAGCGAGGCTATGAAGGTTCTCGATGTAGATGTTAGAATAGTGTGCGCCGAATAGCGCACCTATTAGTGTAGCCCCCGACTTTTGCTTAAATTGTGAAACAATTAAACATGAAGTCAAGATCTTAACCTTGTAGTCTTTCCCGAGTAGATTACTACTGGTACATGAGACTCTTCGGTATCATGTCAACCGGAATATGATTTATAGTCTTGCCGAGTAGGGAACTACTCGTATATGGACTCTTCAGCGTCATGTCAGCTGGAAAGGGGTGTTTTATAGTCTTTCCCGAGTAGTATACTACTCGAAAATTAGACTCGTCAGCTTCATGTCAGCTGGAAAAGGTGTTTATAGTCTTTCCCGAGTGGCGTCCCATTCGGAAGTTAGACTCTTCAGCTCGTCAGCTGGAAGAATGTTTATAGTCTTTCCCGAGTAGTGTACTACTCGAAAATTCGACTCGTCAGCATCATGTCAGCCGGGAATGAGAATTTTATAGTCTCTCCCGAGTAGTGTACTACTCGAAAGTTAGACTCATCCGCGTCATGTCAGCGGGAATGAGAAATTTATAGTCTCTCCCGAGTAGTGCACTACTCGAAAGTTAGACTCTTCAGCGTCATGTCGGCTGGAATAATGTGCTCATGGCAACTGGTGGCCACGCATGTAGGCGAAGTACCACTGATGAAAAATAAATCCATTACGTGGTTAGGTGTACTCGAGAGAGATACCTGCATCTCCAATTTTAATGAAAGACCAGCTTGTGATCCTTGTAAGGATGTATCCTCGAGACCTGGTGGATAAGACACAGATACCCAAACATATATGTTAGCAATAAAGCTCTCATGAAGCATATCTGTTTACCTCATCGGTTCCTGTGGTAGCACCAGCGCTATAATTTCAAACTCAGCCTGCGGGCGGCCCACATGGAGCATGCTACTGTAGAACTCATGTCTTGGTGGCTATTACCAAGTAAGCCGGCCTGAACCAACCTACCCAGCATAGCTCTATAGAAGTAGCATCCATCGCATGTCAGGATGAGTTTTTGGTGTTGGTAACCGCAATCAGCCAGAGAAATCCTTATTCGCAAGCCTTTCCGACTTACGTTCTGGATGCAAACTGGTTGCCACGTAAGCCTGAGTGGGTATAATGCAGATCTGCTTGCCCTCCTCAGGTGTGACACAGTTGCATGAGAACTCCGGATGCACTTTGACGATATAAGTCTTCTCTGACTTGGGTAAAGCCGAACAAGGTACCCGACTTGCATTAGCAGAGGGTTCGCTGGCGACCCTCATGGGGCGTACCCTATCCAAACAGAATTATAGCCAAGCTAGGCACCCGAACCTTGCATTAGCATAGGATTCGACTAGCGACCCTCATGGGCGTACCCAACCTGACAGAACCGTGACCAAATAAGGTACCCGAACCTAGCATTAGCGTAGGATTCGGCTCGCGACCCTCATGGGCGTTACCCTATTTAGCGAGTGGTATACAGCCCCGACTGGCGCCGGGGCCGATTGTTAGCTCCATGGAGCGCAGTCGGGGAAGATGACGTCCCGACTGGCGCAAGTACTCGGTAAGTAGCCCTCATGGAGCATCCCGAGTGTATTTCGGCAGACTTGTCCAGCCCCCGAGCATAGGAGATAGGCTCGAAGCCCTGAGTTCCTGTCACGCATATCGGAGCTGGGCCTGCAATATAAAAATATCGGATGAGTAGCATCTGATGATGGAAATAATCACCCGAATAATGTATTTTACAATGTATGTAAATACGTGTTCTTCCTCTTTTTGATATTAATTTCCTCGAGTAGTTGACCCCTTACGTTTAAGCACACTGCCCGACTAGTCATAGCCCCCTAGCGTCGGGAGTTGGCTCATGGCTCTTTCCCAGCACGCGTTTTTTGGTGACTTGAGTTCGTCTTACATGGAGCAGAGTTTCACGGATCGAGATTTATGCTACTCGAGTACTTTTATAATCATTTAAGAGCAAAAACGGAAAAAAGTAAATGCGCAGCTTGTACACCTATTAGGTGTAAGCGGCTGTGGCACTAGCAAGGCCGAGTGAGGAGATGTTTATCAGAAAGCGACTTAGCTGTTCGATATTTGGGAGTGGGGATGCCATCCTCGTGTTTGAGCTTGTGAGCCCCCGAGCATGTCACTTGTTGTTCTGATAATCTTCAGTTGTTGAAGGTCGAAGGCGGTTGTGACCGACTGCCACAATGGAGCCGTTTGACTTGCGTTTGCGATTCCCAGCTTTAGTCGGGACCGCGTCGTCGGTGTCGTCCCGCTTCTTCTGTCAGGGTGACTTGTTGTCATCGAGGGCCTCGGCAACAGCGTGGGCCGAGTCGGCGTACTTGTTTGCCATGTCGAATAGGGCCTTGACAGAGTTGGGAGGCTTCCGCGTGAATTTGTCGATGAACGAGGTGTCTTTGACTCCTTTTCGAAAGGCGGCGATGACGACCTCATCCTTGACGTTTGGGATTGAGTTCTTCTTCTCAGAAAACCTCTTGATGAAGTCACGAAGAGACTCGTTCTTCCTTTGATGCAACTGATATAAGTCGTACTCGGAAGATGGCCTCTCGTATGTTCCCTGGAAGTTGGCGATGAAGCGTTTCCGGAGTTCTCCCCAGGAGTCGATTGATTGCTTGGGAAGTCCTACTAGCCATGTCCTCGCTGAGTCGGCTAAAGCGACTGGGAGGTAGTTAGCCATGACTTTCTGATTTCCCCCAGCTGCTCGAATCACCAGAGTGTAGACGTGAGCCAGGACTCGGGATTAGTCTTGCCATCGTATTTGTTGATGCCTGTAGGCTTGAAAACTTGACGGCCAGTCGACTTGTTGTAGCTCCTGAGTGAAGGCCGGTACTCCGTCGTCTTCATGAGGACTCCGACCTCGACTACGGCGGCGAAACCGCTCGTAGTGGAGGCCCGAATTGCTCGTTCTCGTCTTCCAGTTGGCGTTGCTCGTCTTCTTCTCGTTTGCGGCGCCGAGCATTAATGTCTTGCTGAAGGTCGCGCCGCAGTCGGTCTCGGAGGTCCTGGCTGTCCCGACGGTCGCTTCGACGTTGCCGGTTGTTGTGGTTGCCGAGTGACGTCTGGCTTGACTCCGCGTGCTGCCGACTAGAGCCGGCCGCTCGACGTCGCTTTGAGGTGGATGAGACTGCCGCTGGGGAAGTTGATTGACTGGTCAGTACGAGTGTGTTTGCCCGACTGTTGGTGCTGCTGGACATGCGGCAGCGGTAAGCATGGCTTTTATCCTTGCGATCGTCGGGGTGGCCTGGTGATCAGGCCCGACCTGGACCGTGTCCAGTAGGGTTACGGCTGCCACGACGTTCTGCTGTGGCGTGACGAAGACGTTGTGGTCGCCGACTTTTGTTTGGAGGGTTTGTTGCTGAGCGGTTTGCCCAGCCCTGCGTAGATCGTCGCTGCGGGCGTGCAGGCGTCTTGCTTCTTCCTCCTGTTGTTCTTGCAGTCGGCAGGCCTCCTCCTCTTGTGGCTCGTGTCGTCGGCATGATTCCTGAATAGGAGTAGAGCCTCTGGATGCCATGAAAATTTCTCGCGGCGGAGTGAAGCTTGCCGAGCTGGTATCCGACTTGGAGTCGGAATCCGACTGGGAGTCGTAGTCCGACTGAGAGTCGTAGTCGGAATAGTTGATGAGGGTGATTGTAACTCCGACCTCCCTAGATCCGATCTCAAGCGGCTCGGAGCCGTATCCGAGTCGAACTCCAGGGGATCGGGTTTGCCGCGTCGGATGTAGATTGTAGATATCCGCGGCGTCGTCGAGTCCGAACGGGAAGTTGACGATCTCTTCCCTTCTCGGCCCGATCTCGGCTGGCTCAGAACCGAGTCCGAGTCGAACACTGGAAGGAAGAGTTGTCCCTGGACTCGGGCGTATTGGAGATCACCGCAGCATGTCGTCGAGGATTGCCGCAGCGTCATGTGGGCCGACTGGTGCGGAGTCGGCTGGTTCCTCGGCCGGTTGGATCGGGTCCGTGTCGGCCAAGGTGAGATTGCCGATCTGGTCGGCGATGGCGTCGAGGCTTCTAAATGCGATTGTATCTCTGGGGGAGAGTTCGCCGCCTTCGACTTTGGTTTGCTGGATCCATCGAGCTTGTAGATGTAGATCGCGCCGGTCCCCTACCTGGCGCGCCAACTGTCGATGTTTTACACCGGCAATAAATATATGGGCTACTCGGCGGATGGAACTCGGTGGATTGCAAAGGAACACAGGGAGATTTTATACTGGTTCAGGGCCCTCGATGTGAGGTAATACCCTACATCCAGTTTGTATGTATTCCTTTGAGGATATACGGTGGTGGTTTCTGATAAACTTGTGTTGCACCTGCCCTCATGGGCGCCCTGCCTCCCCTTATATACTGGGGGACAGGGTTACAAGGTAGGAGTCCCCATCGGATTATGACTAGGAGATCTCCCCTTAGAGATATAACATACCCGACTAGGACTGTATATTCCTTTCTATACAAGGCGAAGTCTGCCGAATCTAGCTATATCTCTAATTACAAGGCTAGGCCCATCCTCTATCCGAGTGGCCCATATGCTTGTCATGAGGTACCCAGGGCCCATGGCACCCACAGACTCCTTGACGACCTTTATCTCCTCTGCGTAAGCCTGAAATTGAGCCTGGGAATTGGCTCTAGCAGCTACCCGGGTTCACCAACAAGTAAACATGTTAAGTAAAGCTGTAGGTGGAGTAATCAATGGATTGGTTAAGATTAGTGTCAAAAGGGAGAATTACTGTCATAGTCGGCCTCCCACCAGGCTATGGTCCTCTCCAATTTGACATTTTCCTTACCGAGCTTGTCGTTGGTCTCTTTCAACTCGGCCCTCTCTAGCTCAAGCTCGGTCTTGGCCCTTGTCAGGTCGGCCTTGTCCTTTTCAAGCTCGGCCCTGGCTTTCTCGGCCTCCTTTAGCTGGATTTCCCTCTCTGTTCGGGTCTTCAACTCGGCTTCAAGGTCTGCACGACAAATTAGTCAAGAACTCGACGTTGCAGGCAAGGCACAACTAGGCAGTCAGGAACAACACAACCGGAGGAATTTAACAAGGATCTAGTCAGAAAGATATATCCTGGAGGCTCACCTCTTATCTTTTTGGCTTGGTCCCAATTTTCAGCCCTGAGCTAAGTAACGCCGTCCCTCAACCAAGACTCCCTCTCCTGGCTGCGCCCTTCTACCTCGGCCTTTAAGGCTCGGAGTTGGTCCAACTCTTGAAACTGAGGGGCAACCCATTCCAAGACTTCGCTCATCTTCTCCAAGCGATCAACAAGCTTCTACTCGGGGAAAAGTAGAGCAAAACGGAGTCAGTCATCAGATCACCCATATGAGCAAGATAACCAAGACTACAATACGATGGGGGTCATACCTG
Source organism: Oryza meyeriana var. granulata (assembly GCA_003991445.1). Classification (NCBI taxonomy): domain Eukaryota; kingdom Viridiplantae; phylum Streptophyta; class Magnoliopsida; order Poales; family Poaceae; genus Oryza; species Oryza meyeriana. The sequence goes on along the minus strand of RYFJ01002862.1, from coordinate 96,844 downwards.
GATCCCCCGGGACGCTTCAAGAGTAGCGCGCAGCAAGCTTTCGCGCTCCTTTTCCACCGCGGCCTCGTCATGCCTATAACTCTTCACGGTTCCGTCGGGCGCCGTCCAATGGAACGTCCACAGGAACTTGCGAGGAGGAGCTTCGAGCCTAGGGAGGTCTGGCTTATCGAAAGGAGGAGACAGCGACGACGATGACAACGACGACCACGACGGCGATGGGCTCCTGGCCCCCGACTCGGCGGCCTCTGGGGCTTTGGGGGTTGACTCAGGGGCTGTGGCCACAGCTTCAACAACCGGCACTGGCTCAGGTGCTACCGCAATGGCTTCAACGACAGGCGCCGGCTCAGGAGCAGGGGCAGCGGCTCTGGCAACCATCCCCTGGTCAACCGGCGTCGGCGGCCCTATAGTCGGGACTCTCCCAGTTTCTGCAACTGGGAACGCCGCCGGCTCAGCAGGTGTGCTCGCTGGCGCCGACTCGGCTGGGGTAGGATCGGCAGCGGGAGTGGCCGGCGTGGTCCTCTTGAGGTCAATGTCGACCCGCCTCCTGCACAACGAATCTGACATCAAGACAACACAATCATAAACATGATTCTCAGAAGACCTAAAACGACCTACTTCTTGGAGAACTTGAGCTTCGGTTCGGGAGATCCAGGGGACAGCGCTGGAGTGCTGCTGGCTGTTGGGCCGGAGGGCACGGCAGTCGGCGGTGGCACTTTAGTCTTGGTCGGCCCCGTTCGCGGTGTGGCCGGCTGGGACGCTCAGGTACTCAGAGGTACTGCGATCGACCTCATACTCGGTGGCACTCTGGTTGAGCTCGGCGTCGGGGAGCTCGGTTGCACGGGTCCCGGTCAAGGACTCAATGGCCTAGGCGCCGCGCCGACAGTGTCCCTTATCTTTAGGCCCCCGGCGGCGGTACATGACTTCACCACCTTCTAGGCCTCTTTCTCGATTTCATGGCCGAATATGGACGGGAGTCGTTAGTAAACTCCTTGCACCACTACAAGCAATTCAATAACATACATCACACAATGCTGGGCAATTACAGATATATGACTACAAGCATTCATTGCAGAAGAGAAGTAGATGTTACCTCGGGACAAGGCCGGTTCCGGTTATAGGCCACGATGCAACGCTCCGAGTCCTCGGTCTCGATCACCCCATTGAAGAAATAGGTGAACAAGATTTCGGTCACTTCTTGCTGGCCGATCACCTCTCGGCTTTCTCGGTCAGGGTCATCCTTCCCTTGATAGTCCCAGCAGAACTCACTTCTCAACTTCAGTGGCTGAACGCGCCGGGTCAGGAAACACTTGGCCACCAAAGGGCCAGTCAGGCTGGCTTCCTTGAACTTCACCAATCTGGCCAACAACAGAAGCACCTGGCCCATCTCTTCGAAGGTTGGGTCCGATGACCAATTTGGCGAGATCGTCGAAGGCTTCCCGGTGAATGCAGGCAAGGAAGGCACCAGATCGGAGCAATAAAACCACTCCTTGTGCCAACCTTTCAAGGAAGACTTCAAAGGAAGACTGATATATGTCTTTTTCATCTCACTTCTTAACTGGAGGCCAGCCCTCCCAATCACCTGAACCTTATTTTTGGAGGGTTGGGGCTTTATGTGGAACAAGTGCCTAAAGAAGTTGAGTGGGGTTCTACACCCAAGTAGCACTCGCAGAGAGTCACAAAAATTGATATTTGTAGGATCGAGTTGGGATTCAGATTCACCAACTCCAATCCGTAAAAATTAAGAAGACGGCGGAGGAACTCGGAAGAAGGGAGAAACAAACCCCGGTCAAAGAAAGAGGCGAAAAGAACAGCTTTGCCGGATTGGGGATTTGGGACTGACTCACCCTCGGCCAGCCGCCAGCAGACATTGTCATGGCTCTGCAGTCGTAGCGACCTCTCCATCCTTTCCAGCTTTGCCTGGCTGCAGTCCGAGATCGGCCACCCATCATCTGATGCCCCAACAACATCTGGAACCTTTGGCATGGCTGGGGGACAAGAGATTTCGGGGAAACAAGGTCGGGAGCTTGGAATCAAGAAGCGGATGCAGAATTGCTCAAGCTTTGGTAGGGAGGAGCAAGCAATGGCGAACCCTAGCAGAGCGGGAAGCGAAATTTTGGCGCGAAGCTAGGAAGACGAAACGATTGGTCACGTGGGGAAGATGAGGAATCTTTTCTCTCTCCCTCAACCTTTATAGAGCCTGTGCCAACTAAACGGGCTTGGGCCTGCAAAGTCGACACTGGGCCACCAAGATATGAATTTCTACAGTAGCACTCTCAATATGGGCCGCTCGCAGGCTTTAAAATCGCAGTACTGGTGCTACCAACAGGAACCGATGAGGTAAACAGATATGCTTCATGAAGGCCTAATTGCTAAACACATGTGTTTGGGTATCTATTTTATCCACCAGGTATCGAGGATATATCCTTATAAGGATCACAAGCTGGTCTTCATTAAAATTGGGGATGCAGGTATCTTTCTCGAGGACACCTGACCACGCAATGGATTAATTTTCATAAAGTAGTACTCAGCCTACATGCTTGGCCACCAATTGCCATGAGCAACATTATTCCAGCCGACATGACGCTAAAGAGTCTAACTTCCAAGTAGTGCACTACTCGGGAGAGACTATACATATCTTTTCCAACTAACATGATGCTGATGAGTCTAACTCCCGAGTGGGACGCCACCCGGGAAAGACTATAAACCCCCTTTTCCAGCTGACATGAAGCTGAAGAGTCCCATATACGAGTGGCATGCTACTCGGCAAGACTATAAATCAGATTCCAGTTGACATGATACCGAAGAGTCTCATATACCAGTAGTAATCTACTCGGGAAAGACTACAAGGTTAAAGATCTTTGACTTTATGTTTAATTGTCTTCACAATTAAGCACAAAGTCGGGGCTACACCTAATAGGTGCGCCTATTCGGCGCACACTATTCATACACCAACATGAAGCCCTTCCTAGCCTCGTTGCCAGCTGACATGAAGCAGGACTCAGGAAGAAGAAGCACTCGGACAAAGAGTACTCGAGAGCAATGCACTCGGGCAATCTTCACCGTGGAGGACGAGAACTCAGCATCAGCTGTGACTCAACTATGAAGGTCTCAGGGGCTACTGTGGAGGCCATGGGCCCCGGGTACCTCATCACAAGCATATGGGCCACTCGGATAGACGATGGGCCAAGACTTGTAATTAGAGATATAATAGCACCCGGTAGATTTTGCCTTGTACAGAAAGGAATATACAGTCTTAGCCGGGTAAGGTATATCTCTAAGAAGGAAATCCCTTGGCCGTATCCAGCTGGGATTCCTATCTTGTACCCCTGTCCCCCAGTATATAAGGGGAGGTAGGGCGCCCCATGAGGGCACGAGATCATTGATCAACATACATCCTCAAAGGAATACCACCACAATTGGACGTAGGGTCTTACCTCACATCGAGGGCCTGAACCAGTATGAAGTCATCTTGCATTCCTTTGCAATCCACCGAGTTTCCCCTTGCCGAGTAGCCCCATATTTATATTGCCGGTGTAAAACATCGACAATTGGGCAGCAGGCTTGTGCAGCGCCCATGAGTTTGTGCGACCTGCAGAAGAGTTAGATCGTGTTCTCGCCTAGCGTCCCTGCAATTCACGTTCAGCTTTGCAAGCAAGATAAAACAATCTAGTAATGGAGTTGTAATCTTTGTAATCAAGGATGTCCTGGATTTCACGATTCAACCCTCCCAAAAACCTAGCCATTGATGCTTCCTCATCCTCTTGTAACCCACAACACAACATACCAATTTGTAATTCCTGATAGTATTCTTCCATAGATTTTGCACCCTGTCGTAAGCGCTGCAGTTTATTTAACAAATCACGAGCATAGTTTGAGGGAACAAATCGATGGCGCATAATCAATTTTAAAGCCTCCCAAGTGTTAGGTATATTATTGGGATGTTGACGGCAATGTTCTTTCCACCAAATAGAAGCAAAGTCGGTAAATTCACTAGTAGCAGCTCTAACTCATCTATTCTTAGGAAAATCATGGCAAGCAAATTTTTGATCAACAGCTAATTCCCAATCAAGATAACCATCAGGATCATATTTACCATTGAAAGGGGGCATAGTGAATTTAACCTTAGCAAAAGCATCATCGTGGTCACGTACCTCACGTCGTGGGGGTTCTCTTTGCATACCTTGTCGGTTAAAATGCAACTATCGATGAGCTCGGTTGTTGTTGTGGTTAGCCCTACCATCTGCCTCGGGATCACCCACATAGTCGAATTCATCTTGTCTCTCTACCATTACAGCAGGGGAACAACAGCCGAAGCTTGAGCAATCTCCTCAAGGCGTACCATAATATCTACCAAAGACATATTAGTGATACCTTGGGCTCTCTCCATCGCAGCGAGCACTGCGTTTGTCTCAATTTGAGCGTCCTCGAGTTGAGCAAGTCACTCATTTGTGACTCTGACATCCTCCTCAAGGCCCTCCGTACGATGATTCATTTTGCGCATGAAATGTTGGATGATTCCTCTCGTACGTGGAGTATGAGGGGTATCCTGATCTCCAAAACCTGACATTGTTAGAAAAAAACACAAGAATATGGTCCTAACGAGCACTAGGGTATGGTGGTTCAAAAGTCACTCACACTCAAACCTTCTATCGAATTCTTACCAATTCTTACCAAGCACATAGGGGCGATTGGCAACCAGTGACGACAATATATCTGTGAAGATTGGATGGAGCGTTTGCCAGGTGCAGCTCAGCCTGTACGGTGTAGAAAGGTGTAGCTGGGAAGGCTCAAGTTTGGTAGCAAGGAGTAGCAATAATCAAATCAGAAAATGCAAGCTGAAAAATTGTTCAACTCCAGTTAATGCTGGTCCTAGGCTAGACCGTACTAGAGACGCAAGCCTAGAACACAAACGGGTACACCGCGCAGAAAATAAACTAGATAACGTTGCACACGGAGTTCAGGGGCTCGAAAAAGGATGCCGTCTGCTCGGGGAACCTTAGGATCACCTGAAAAAGGCTCCTGTCAATTTTGAGCAATTTCTGAGAAACTTGATTCTTCCTAGGTTTGCAGGCCCGTTTTGAGGGCCTAAACGATGTTTTTTGGGGTCGAAGTTGCCGCACGTGTGCCTAGAAGCTCACGCGGATCTGAAAACCCCAGATTTTCTAGACTTCTTTCTTTTTCGCTCTAACTTCCCATTCCCTTTCCAACGGGTCAAGAAACGCCTCAATCAGAGGTCGTATGCAAAAGTTCCACGTCAGCATGGCCTCGGCCAAGAGGACAGGCAGGTGTCAGCCGTACCCCGATGGTCGCCGCCAGCGACCATCGGTGCGGCGGAGTTGGCCGAGGAGGAGAGGAACAACAAGAGAGTGAGAAGGCGATCCTCACCGTGGCGAAGAACGGCAACGAAGATGGTTGGCGACAAGAAAAAAGCAGCAAGGAGCTTCGGGTGACTGACGTTGTGTTGATGCCAAAAACCGCCGGGGGCCGACGATCTGGTTCGGCGTCTGGAGACACGCGAAGGCCTGGGAGATTTGCTTCACTCCAGTGCAGGTCCTAAAATCTTGAGGTTCGTAGGCATGCCAGTCAATTTGACCCTGCAATTGACAAGGAGATAGAAAATATTAGATCAATGAGCCAATCGGCTGGAAGCCGATCTGGACTCGTCTCATCGGCTGATGGCCGATATGAACTGTAGCACTTATACACCGACTGGAAGTCGTTGATGGCATGAATAGTAACTAATAATGATAAACAAATACCAAACTAGCCGATCACCGAAGGAATACTTGAAAGTCGGCTGTAAACTGATAAAATAAATAGGCAAAATGCATTGATAAATAGATTGAATAAACTTCAGCCGATTGCAATAGTAATCACTAGCGCCGCCCCAAAGGTGCTGCCCGCGCCCGAGCCCTCACCTGCTGTCCGTGCCCGTGCCTGGGCCCTTGCTCGTGCCCGCGCACAGGTCCTTGGATGTTGTTTGTGTCCGTGCCCGGATCCTTGCCTGTGCCCGCGCCCGGGTCCTCGCCGTAGGAAAAAACCGAGATATGCAATTCCGTGCCGCCCCGACTTGGTAGCGCTTTTCTAAACATGTTTATGACAAATCGGCTGGATCTAATAAAAGATAACTTATCGGCTAAACACTCCGATAAAACATCGCATAAAACCCATCGGCTTACTAAGAGTAAAGTTATTATGACCAGTCTAGTAGATCGGACCCAATCGTTGCAGCACAGACTGATGATGATAACAAGACCTCGATGAGCCGATAGATCTAATGCGATCGTGATGTAAAATATGATAACTTATCGGCTATACATCCCAATAAGACGCTTGCATAAAAACTATCGACCTAGCAGGAACGATTTATCACTAGCAGTTTAGTAGGTCGGACCTAACCGATGTAGCACAAACTGATGATAAATCGCTCCCAGTAAGCTGATACGATCTGCGCACGCGTGATGTGATATACGTAATCGATCTATGAGATCAAACTAAACTGATGTAGCCATAGATAAAATAGCTATATCGTGGTAAGCCGTCCACCGAGAACCGACTAGAATATCGGACTTAATCGAGGAAGTCCTAGCCGATGTGATGGCCGGGGTGACGAGACTTACCCTCTCGCAGGAGGTCAAACTTAACCGATGCAGCCCGGCTCAAGAAGCAAGAACCCATCGAAGGGGTGGCGATGCGCCGAAATTGTATTGATCTGATGTAGATAGATTACAAAGCACCCGGGCATATGTATTTATACCCCGAGTTAATACGAGTCCTTATTGGACACGGTACATGATTTCCTAATTACAGAAGGAAACATTAACAGGACCTGACCAGACACGAGATCAGGTTTCCTAAAGATAGACACCAGGACTTGCCTAATTAATAGATACAGTAATTAACTGCCATACTGTGGTCTTCACGGCTTCTTCTTGGATTCGGTTCCTTCCGAATCAACTTCTATTAATTAACTGTAATTTTCTTCTTAACCGAATCTGATACAGAGCCATACCAAATTTTGGCGTTAACACATGCCCCCCAATTTCGGAGTTCTTCTATAGGACTTCGAAATTCTTTCATTTTGGGCCTTCAGATTCCTTCCATATCGAAGCGGCCCAAGGTAGCCCACTTCCCTTAATTGTTTTGAAACAGTGCCAACGGCCTCGATTCCCGCCCGATCATATGCCTCTATAAACCGTTCGCTCCCTAGCCTTTTTTACGCTTTCACATCACCAGAGCACTACCGCTTCATCTCCCAAGACCTCGACGAACTCCAGCGAACTCAGGCGAACCGTCGCAGCTCTTTTCTTCGACCGTTGATTTTCGCTCGTCTCTTCTAGCGCAATGGCATCAGCATCCGCAATCCCCGAGGTAATCTTTCTGCCCGATTGTTTTTTCCGATTTTGTAGCCTAGATGAATCCAATCTGCCATGTTCTTCACCTGTTCTTCGTCGTGTTCTTGTTTACTGTAGAACCTTAGGAACCAAGTTCTGATCCCAGCCGCCGATTACCCAAATTTCTTCTATCATGGCCCAATGGGTAGCGAAGATCCCATAGATTTCATCAGCGCCGAGACCCAATGCATCCCTTTCAAGAACTCCGCATGTTAGTCAGTGATTGGACCAATAGCTTCAGATCATGGCGAGCAAGCTTCCTAGGTGGAGGGACTGGTATATCAGAGTATCGGCCGCGAAAAGAACCCTCTTGGAAGAATCAAACATCGGCCACTGCATCAACCTTTCTCTAGCCGATATGGAAAAGAACGAACCTCTGCTTGCATCGGCTTCATATTTCTGGTTAGATACTGTCAACACCTTCATGTTTGGACACGGGCCGATGACCCCCACCTTGATGGAAGTGACTATGCTCACCTGCCTCGACACGACGAACTACATCAACCCCTTCAGGCTCCGATTCAAGCCTGCTCATTGGCTTCAAGCGAAGAACATAGGTGGTTGGTCTAGGTATATATCAATCCACAACAAGGGAACTGGACCAGTCGACGATCGGGAACATGTCGCCTTTTTGAACTTGTGGCTGGAACGGTTTGTTTTTGGTGTGGTGCAACCCTCGGCCCAACAACCAACATGCAATGTCTAGCAGAGTGTTTGGCCGATCGGAAACAAATCCCTTTGGGACAATACCTCCTTGGCGCCACTTATCAGCTGCTACATCAAGTAGCGACCAAGCTATCGGCCGGTCAGCCCATCGGCCATATTGGGGGTCCATGGTGGTTCGTGCAACTATGGCTCAACGTCTACACCTCCATGGCCTTTTCGGAGACCTCTTTTCTTGACCATCCTTCCAGCTGATCATACAGAAGACCAGGAACTTACTTACCGCTGATGTATCTCCATGGGCGAAGCTGCATCGGCTCTTCCTGGTGGCAAGATATCACCCGCTGGACTCAGTGAATGGTTCAAGGGGTTTTATTACGGCTTCACCAAGGAGGCCACACTTTGGTTTGCATACAATGATGCATCGTCATTCGAAATGCCTTCCAACTTCAATCCACTCAACGCTCTGGAAGACGATGAGTCGAAGGCCATATTTCTATCGGCCGTTACCACCTATCTGCTACTGACTGGCTTCTCTCTAGGCCGATCACAACCATCATATGAATTCTACCACCCATCGGTCAGCTCCCGTCAGCTTGGTCTTGGTCAACTTCCGATCGGCCTATTCTTCATCGATAAACTTCAAGCCCGGGGCAACGTCAACAATGCCCTAGAGTATGATCGGATGTGGACCTTAACAGAATCTCTTCTCCTAGGCGCCGCCACCAAGGTGAATGTATGTACCGCCAACACAAAGCTTTTTGCCCGATGGTGGTCAGAATGGAGGAGACATCTATTCAACTTAGCGGCCATCCACTACTGTTCTCACCTCAATGCCGACTACATCGAATCCGATGACGAGGTAACACCCATAAGCCTTAATCATCATCTCCTCTCATCTCTCACTCTTAATTTTGCAGGCTGCCAACGTCGAGCCCCCAATGACAAGCACTAGCGGCCGGCCGATCATGTATCAACCCCCATCGGCCACTCCAAACTTAGGGCGCGATGCTCCCTCTCCATCGGCTCTTCTCCAGGCGCCCCGGCCGACAGGACAAAACGCAAAAAGCTAGCGCATCGCCCCTCTCTCAAGAAGGAAAAAACCAATGCCGATTTCATGGTCACGGCGCCACTCACTCCCCAAACAACATCGGCCCCCTCATCTCCTTGGGTATGTGCTAAGTCTTGATATCATTATCTGTTTTCCCATCTTTTTCATCAATTTTATTTTCAGCTCGAGTCATCGGCCCCTGAACCTCAACCTTCTACTGACATCCCTCCAAGCACCGAGCCGATGACTTCTCCAACCGCTCCAGTTTCAGCACCCAGTCCCCAAGCCGTTGACGAGGCCGTTCCTACTACATCGCCTGACATCGGCCATTCTGAAGAACAACCTACTCATCCACTTGAAGCCGATGCCACCCAAGCTGCCGATGCCCTACCTCAGGTAATCTTTCTATATCCATACTTCATTTTTTAACTCTTCACTGATTCTTTTACCTATGTCAATTTGCAGTCCTTAGCTGATTTGTTCTCCTTCGACATCGGCAAGTACTTAGAGGCAGAAGAAGCAACAGCCACCAGCGTGGCAACCAAACCATCCTTCCCAGCCGATGTGCGCGAGTACTTGACGAACATCATCAGTCGGCTGGAAAATCCGATCGACGCACTAGTGGAAGACTGCGGGCCGATCCGGGCAAGACTTGCAGATATTGAACATCATTTGCCCGAAGAACTCATCGACGCACTGACTCCCGCGGCATATCTGGAATCTCACAGATTTAGACTCATCAAAAGAAATGAGTGGCTAGCACATTATCCGTCTTCTTCACTCCAAAATGTCCCATCAATCTACCTCCATGCACTTCCTACAAAAACAAAAGATGAACAGAGCTTGCAGGAACACATAATTTGTTAGCTCGATACAACAATCCTTCACTCAACACATATTTATTCCAAGTTCTCCCTTCTCGACAGTGATCATAAGCTTCTTTAAAGTTCAAATCAATAGCATACAATTCTTTTATTGTCTCCAATCCAAAAATTTTATGATCAAGTTGAGATAACATAGTATAGCGCCTAGATAAAGAATCAACAATCACATTGTCTTTCCCTTTCTTATGCTTCCATTTGCCACTGTCCACTATCCTTGCATAGAAGTACTTGATAGGGATAATTCCTTTGTGTTTTCTCTGTCTTCTTGCTAACAATGCTAGGGACCGATGATGAAATCTCGGACTGTGTTCTTCGCAGCGAGATGCAAGGCTACATGGACTAGATGATGAAGGGGCTGAATGAAACCATTCTGGAGGGGGTCAACGCTACTCTTGCCAAGCAGAACATAAACCACACACTTGAAAGTCTGGACAGACGAGTAGCCACACTGATTGGGAGGATTGATGAATTGGAGACCCATCTGCCATCCTCCGGAGGTGATGCCAACTAGGACACGATGCATGATGACGATGGAGAGGTTGATCAGCGAGCGACAGAAGAGGCACGACTACGTCAACGCCTTCGCTGCAATCGTCAAGGTATGGGAGAAAACTGCCAAGGGCGAGGTAATGATGATCCTTATGCTAAAGTTAAATTTACCTTGCCTTCATTTTCTGGAAAATATGACCCTGAAGCTTATTTGGATTGGGAGATGACCATAGAGCAGAAATTTAATTCCCATTTAGTTCCTAAAAATCATAGAGTTAGGCAAGCAACTAGTGAGTTCAAAGACTTTGCTATTATCTGGTGGAATGAACTAGTTAAAACTGGCCTAGAACCTGACACATGGGAACGGTTGAAGCGAGCTATGCAGAGTAGGTTTATTCCTCCATCCTTCAAACGTGATTTAAGAAATAAGTTGCAATGCTTAGACCAAGGAGAAAAATCTATAGAAGATTACTTTCAGGAGCTACAAATAGGAATGTTACGTAGCGAGGTAGAGGAGGATGAGGAGGATAAGATGGCTCGATTTTATGGGTGGTTGAGATGTGAAATTCAAGATATTATTCAATATAAAGAATACAATTCTCTAAACTGATTGTTCCATCTAGCTATATTAGCTAAACAGGAATTGCAGGGAAGGCAGCCATTGAGAAGGAACAATTGGGGAAGCACATCTACATCGAGGCCTTCCATTGGGCAAGGCAAAAGTGTCCCTATTCGGAGTTTTACGCCTTCCATCAATAGGGCACTTGCAGCGCCATCTTCAAGAGCTACCGAGGTATCTGAAAAGAGCCAAGGTAATGAGGAAAAGAAGAAAGATAGAGAGAAAGAAGATCCACCTATTGTTCCATGCGTATTTCAAGATGGTTTAATTAAGAGTGCACCTACTGTTTTTGAAAATGAGAACAAAGGTAACAGAAATGGTGCTACATTCACTCAAGGTATGGACAATTCTGATATGCTATATATGTCCACTAATCATGTTAGTTTAGAGCAATCACTAGTGGAATCGTGTGTTAAATTACCTTTGTCACACGATGATTTGGTTCCTATTTCTTGTGATAAAGAAGAGTTGTACAATGCTTCACTTATAGCCATGCCACAACTACTGAATGAACATGTTAGTAATGTTGTTGAACCACCATGTGCTGATTTTAGACATGTTGTTCACATTGCTAGCGAGAATAAAGAGCTTAGATTGCTATCTTCTTTAAATACTTGGGGTTATATTCAATTTGATGATCTTTGTCCACTCAATTGTTTAGAGAAGAAATTATTTGCTAGATCTGATTTGCCATGTCCTTCTCATGTGATTTTTCATGTTATTGGTAGTTATGATAATAAAGGAGAATATAATGTGCATAGAGTATACATTTGTTCGAATTTTAATATACCTCCTTTTCATAATGACATGTCTTGTCTAGAGGACCGCATAAGTATAAATAATTCTCTATCTAGTTCCTCTAATTGTTTAAATGAGTTGCAGGTTGGTTTGCAAGAAGGGGAGTGTTGTGAGCTGCACGACACTACAAAGTGTTCTCCGTGTTTAAAAATTTCAGAATCCAACCATATGCACAATACTACCTCAACCTATGTTGTGAAAGATAAAGATATGTTCATCAGGCTTAATGACAAGGTGAAACCGCGGACGGTTTTCCAATCAAAGAAGGGGAGGATGATGAGGACATCACTAGCTCGGATATGACATAGCTATCTTATTATTCATTGACACAAAGGTGCATGCTTTCTACGTAAGATTTGCATGTTATATATTTGAATAGCCGTTACTGCACCCTGAGTTTTGTGTGTTCTCGTTTGCAGAGATACTTGCTTGGATGAAGGGAAAGAGACCGAGCGCAAGGAACGCATGGATGATCAAAGAAGTTGATTGGGGACCAAACCAAGACCTTACCCAAGTCTACTCCTACATCACCATGTCACTTTTGGTCCATAAAAGGCAAGAGATGAAGTTCTGCACGTTTTGGATTCGGATTCGGGCCTCCTGACAGTTATTAACTTCCAAACGGACCTAGCCGCTGATCCAGAAGGACTTGTGTGGGCACCCCGGAAGTGCATTATGAAGTAACTATTACGGAACGCCAAACTATCTAGATGGATGGGGTCTCGAATAAAACCCGAATAAATGCAGTAACCATCCATCCTCATCCGCGACTTGCATAATCTTTAACCCACTCACAATACAATCCAAAAATGCCCGAGAAACTGTACAAAAGAGATAATCATAAGGATAGCTTGCCAGTCCTCCCCGTCATACGCCGTCAACCACTCGATGGTGGCGACCAAACACGATACGTACCCCAGAGGACTCCGAACCACAATAGCTATCCCCCAACCATCTCAAATTATACACAACTCATACTCATGTTCAGCTAGTCCCAGGAAAGCGACTAGCCTCACACTTTCATCGCAGCAATTGATAAACATCACAAGTACTTTAAATATGGGTAAACGAGCAGCAGAGTTATAAATATTACATAGAGGGTTCATACCCTAACTCATCACAGAGTAAACAGAAGATAGCAACGGAAAACATAAACAGCAAGTGACAACCAGTGGTGCAAACCCAACCACAGGGCAACCAACTGGGCAGAGCTTAACTTTAACTACACATTATCCTCGCCACTCGTGGGATAATAGTAGATACACAACATCTTCGCTGATATCCTCACCTGAAAAATGCAACGTGAGTACGAATGGTACTCCGCAAGACTTCACGATATTAATAGTACAAAGGAGTCATGCTGCTCTAACATCAAGGAATAAGGCTATATTGACTTGATTTTGCAAAAAAGCTGATTTTATTGAGCATAATACTTGAACTATAAGCAGTTTGCAAAATAACACAATCTGAAATTTTAGGACAGCAAGCTTATAGTTCTGAAATGAAATATAAATGAGCACAACCGTGCTCTAAACATTACCATGGGTCCACCATTGCCCAAACAATTATGCTACACAAAGCTATCCTTTCTCATGACTAAACCAAGTCATAATTAATATCCAAAAACTTTTATAGAAACCCCTTTCATCCATGACTATCTATCCAGATATAGTCACATAATCCCGTAACTATATCTCCAAGTTTGTCGCTAACATACCATTTGACTAACACATCAAGCAGTCGTACCTGTAAACCGTGACACGCTATTCGAATAGTTTCTTACTCTAATCAGAGCTGTACATCTTTACCACCGATGGTGATAGAAGCCAAACGGCTACACTCTAGTTTGATCCGTACCCATCGGTACCCACACTCCTACACATTGAGTGCGGACTAGAGGTCACAACAGAACCTTTTGCACGCTTAGCCCCAAACCACCTAAACCACGTCTGGGCCCCGACGACTTAGCCGCTGTGCGTGCGTGGCAGCTAAGGCGGGCTCACCGTCGCGGGAGGCACCTCCGGCCATATGATTCACCAGTGCAGGCCCGCTCTGCGTATTCGCACTGAGGTCCTCCAAAGAGTCTCCTGCACGCTGAGCGGTGGACGGTGCTGAGATGTCACACTCGTGCTACGAAGTTGCCATCCCATGACGGCGTGTGGAAGTAACGTAAGACGAGGTGCTTGAATAGACTGTCAACAAGTTCGTCCTTAACGACAGACGGCGAGCTACGTGCATCAGGGAAACCATCCCTTCATCGCCCTAATCATCCGTCCAAGTCAAACATATTTTCAATTATTATTCAGAGGTTATTCTTTTCAGATTTGAACCCATTTATTCGCTTTAAAACTAGTTTTTGAACGATAGCTGCCATCTATCAGGACTTTTCTAAGTCTATAAGCATGCTAAGCATTCGGTAAAATAAAGTATCCAAAGTCCCTTAACCCAGGGGTGACAATGTATAAACATGGCATCGATAACAAGGAATGGAAATGCATACAATTGGGTAATATACTCTACCGTTTTTCCCATTTTGATAGTCTGAAGCATGCATATAGATATTGTTTTCACAAACAAATCAATTTATTGAAAACATAGGTTCAATATGCTTAGACGCTTGCCTTGCTGCAGCGAGGGGTCGCTCTCAGTTTCTGGTTACCTCGCACGTACTCTGTATCCTCAGAATCTAGCGACAAGAGGCAATATGCAAAAAGAGAAGCAATTAAACATGTCTTATGCAACATGATCAAATAATTATGAAACCCAATATTACAGTAGGTATGCATGTCCTAACAGATTTTCGGAGAAAGAACAAGTCATTTGCATCTCTGGTTGGGGAGGTACAAAAACGACAAGTAGAAGGGCTGAAAAAGGCAGATTGGAATTATTTGTGTATACACCTAGTGTATTAGGGGTAACTTGCATTTCCATCAAGGTTTCTATTTGTGTGATCATTTTTTAGATGAAAGTGTATACTACTGGTTCTAACAAAATTGAGTTCACTGAAATTGATTTAAAATGATTAGATATAGATTTACAAGTTAACAAAGGAAAGGTTAGCAAACACTTAGGCCTATTTGGGAGGTATTTACCACAATACAAATTTTCCACAGTAAGGTTACATTTTTTGAGTTAAACAAAGTGGTTTCACATTTTTTAGCTATTAGGATGAATTTCTAGAAATTTATAAATTCCTGGTTAACAAATAGGTATATAAAAGATATTTCCATTTTTAAGAGAAAAAATCTTACACAGAAGTTCACTTTTTATTTTACCAAATTAAAGAGCACAAATTTTATGATCACAGAAATTTGGTTCACCTCAAAGGAGTTATAAATGATTATAGGATATTTCAGTTCTTAAGCCCAAAATAAGTCAATTTTGCTTCATAGTATTTTATGGGTATTGCGTACAGAAGTGGCACTATTTATTTCACAGTATTAAAATTCACAAATTTACAGAATTAACAAAATTGGTTTCACTCAAAAATGAGTTTAACAGAAAAAGATATGGATTTACAAGTTTAAACATTTTTCTGTTGGAAAATAATCCTTAATTATTTTCCTGATTCTTTCTTCTTCTTTTCTTAATTTCCCTTACAGCCCAGGCCGCAGGCCAGTGAGGCAAAGTGCGCGAGAGCAGGGCGACGGGGCGAGGCTGAGCTCGGCGGACGGGGGACAAAGGGAAGTGACCGTCCATTCAGGAGTGTATGGTCCGGCCTGGCGAACAAAGGAGGGCACAGGCAGACGGAGGTAGAGCCGGCGAGCTTCTCGGCGGCGGCTGGACGGTGAAGCGGCGGCTCGCTGTGGTCGGGCCCAAACAGAAAAGGTAGAGGAGTTTCACGGCGGAGCTAAGGGTGGTCTTCTTGACACTCGGGTGACTTGGAATATCAGCCGGCGGCGAGCTCCAGCGGCGGAGTGTTTCGGGTCGACGATGTGTATCCTATTTTGGACCGATCTGGCTGTGTACATGCAGGCGGAGTTACTGCTAGGTGCAGGATGCTATGAGGCTCGTGCGGGTTTGGCGAGTTGGAACAATATGGCGATGGCGCAAGTGTCCGGCGGCAGAAAACTTCAGGATCGCGTCGGCAGCTCGCTCCCCTTGATCTGAAGACCAAAGGTAAGGCATCTATGATGTTAGGGACTCCTAGGGGTGGTGAGAGAGCGAGGAAACGGCCTGAGGCCTACCAGAGAGAACAAATCGACGGCAGTGGTGACTTGACCGAAGAGGAAGAAGATGGCTTCGATCTGAAGCTTCACTGCATCATCTCCCGATTTCTTCTGCCAGTTATCTTATGGAAGTAGGGCGACGACGCTGGTGAGCTAGCTCAGTTAGACTTGCTCCGAGGCGGCCAGAACGGCCGTGATGTCCCGGCGGCGGCGCTGTAGAGCAGAGGGCGAGGCACGACGTCTTCGGCCGGCGGTTCCTAGGGCAGGTAATACAAAAATGGAATGGTCAGAAGGTATAGATCATGTTCCCGAAGCTTAGAAAGGGTGGAGCTCACCGGAGCTAGCTCGGGGATCGCGAAACCTTCGGCGGAGGGGCAAATAGGGTTGTCGCCGGTGATCCTTGGGGTCTCCGTGGGTTTCTCCGGTGGGAACGTGGAGAGGAGGAAGAGAAGAGATGGCTAGCGTGTTCTGAGGCGAAATGGCCAAGGTTTTCCCATGGAGGAGCTCATCTAGGTCACTCTGTGTGTGTTGTGGGAGAGGAGAACGAGAGGAAGACACATCTGCCATGCAATGCTGAGTCGTCTCCACTGCTACAGTGGTCAAGGTGGGTCCCACATGTCAGGAAACAGTGTTCTACTCATATTTAGCTAGATTTACTCTATGGCTTGTGGGTCCAAGTAGTGATGGTCTAGGAGGAGTGGAGGAGTATGGGTGAATTTCTTGGTGAAACACACTGTCACATGCTGCTATGAGGCTGACAAGTGGGCCAGGTCTTGTGGGGTCCACATGGAAGTGAGAAATGAGAGAAGAAAGCTCTAGAGACTAAGTGTTGTGAGCTGTAGGGACAGCTGCCTTGCATCTGTGATTTCAGCAGATAAATAAGGGAGATAATTTATGGGAAAATTACTGGAGATAGAGGAAGATGTGTTTAACATGTGACCAAATTTCATTCCTAGAAGTGGTCTGGTTTATTTTTGGCGAAAATGCAAAGTAGGCACACAGACCCAGTTTTTCTGCAGTGTGGTTTATGTCCCTAGGGCTTTGCTCCTATTATTTCATGTGACTTCTTTGGGAGATAAATTAATCCAAAATTCCTGGTGGTAGGGTTCATGTTGGATCACACTTTGGAAAAAAGGGCTCTGCCTAATTAGTCTTCATTTTCATGTGGTGAATTTCAGAAGTGTACACATTCATTTCAGCCAGTTTCCTACTCTTGCTGATTTGGGGGAAATTATTGAGGTGTTTATTGAAGTGATAAAATTATGTAAAATTTACAGTGGGTAAATTAGGTGAGATAGTTCTTACAGGAATTTTTCCATGATTAAATGTGCAGCCAAACATCTTTGGAAATTTCTTAGACCATACAAGGGCATATGTCAAAGAGAAGGATCCAGGCTGAAACTTGTTTGGAATTTTTGAGGGGTCTAAACCAATGAAATAAATTCTGGAAAAACTATATTGATTCATGATGAACAGGCTAGTATTTGAATAAAATATTTTCCATATATGTTTCTGTGAAGTTTGTTGCACTGTTAGGAGTTGGTCCATTTTTGCCGATAGGGTTTTACTATTGAGAGTTTTGAAAATATTTGCAAACTTGAATTTCGCATGAAGCGACATAGCAAGGATTTTGTTTGTGCACTCTAGTAGCAGTAGGTCCTAACCCTTATTACTTGGAATTAGATTTGGGGCTGTGACAGACTTTTGGGGCCCGTGAGTACTTGTTGGAAATCTTATAGAGTCTACTTTCAGATGGTTTTGGTCCCATATCAAAATTTCTCCTGAGCTATCTGGAATCGTCAAAAGAACATACGTACCTCTTCCAGTCCAAGTCTGTTTTGGGCCTTAGGCCTTGTAATTGTGTCGTGGGCTAAGCCCAAGAGGTGTGCGCCCTAGGGTTAACCCTAGGACATCCCAACTCATATATATTCAGTTGCCGTCATCGTTTAGAGGTGGGTTTTGCTTAGATTATTTTGCCATTGCAGTTTCGTCGTCTAGATTGGTTTATAGAACCCCAACTTCGTGTGCTAAACATTCATCTACAATTCAGGTTGTGTTTTCTTTGTTGTTGTAAATTTCTTCGATTGTTTGCAGGAGCAAAACCTTCGTTGTTAGGTCGACTGCGTGAGAGCGTGGCCGATAACGACAAGACACGCGGCTGTAGCGAGTGCGAGGTGACGATCTACTGATCGGAAGCCTCAAAACGTGAACATCCACACGTTGCCAAATCGGAGCTATAGGAAGATCGGGCAGCCAGTCGCATCAGGGAGGCAGGGCGCCCCCTGAGGGCATAAGCTCATAGAAGCGAACATACATCCTCAAAGGAATACACCACAACTGGAATAGGGTTTCACTCGACTTTTTCCTCCGCTTCTCTTAGAATATCAATTCCAAACACCTAGCGTTCTCCTGTTTAATCCCGAAGGAGCGGAGTTCTACACTTGAGTCCATATGACGCCTAAAAGCTGCCATCTTCAAAATAACTTGGTACTGTTAGTTGTAAAGTGAATTTGCATAAGGAGACTCTTATCCATGTCTTTCCAAAATTGAGGACACAGGCCCGAAGCATATCTCAAGGATTTGGTTGGTTTGCTCAGTCTGTCCAAATCCGTTTTGAGGTTGATAAGTTGTACTAAAGTTGAGCCGTGTGCCCATTTCTTCTTACAATTTTTGCCTGAAGTTTGATGTGAACTAACTACCTCGATCAGACACGATCCTCTTGGGCACCTCGTGATAGCACACAATCCTTGTAAAGTATAGTTCTGCTAGTTTACCACTGGAGTAAGTAGTTTTAACCGGCATAAAGCGTGCCACCCTGGTCAATCTATAGTAACCTCCTTGAGTATGTGGAAGTCCAGTAATGAAATCCATACCAGTCTCCTCCCACTTCCATTCCGGTATCTTCAGCGGTTGCAAATTCCGCTATTTCCCGCTTCATGCATACCAACCAATATCGATCCTTCATGTCCTGATACATCTTGGTGTTGCTGGGATGAATGGAATATTGACTCTCGTCAGCTTCTTGCAGAATGAGCTTTTTCAAATCAGGATCATTAGGAACATAAATGCGCTCCCCATTCCATACTGCACCAAACTCCGTCTCCATGAAACCCACTGCTTTTCCCCCTCGCACATTCTTTTTTAAGTTCTCGAATATATGCCATCATTTTCCTGGGCTTCATGAATCTAACCCAGGACAAAGGTTTGGCTTCAAGAGTAGCCAAATATCCATACCTGACAACACAAAGATTCAGGGCCTTCATTTCTTTGCACAAATCAGCTAGACCATTCTTTAATTGGGTGGTGCAGCAATAACTTTTTCAGATCAAAGCATCCACAACCACATTTGCCTTGCCTGGGTGGTAGTGAATTCCCACATCATAATCCTTCATCAATTTCAACCATCTTCTTTATCGTAGATTCAGATCTGGCTAGGTGAATATATACTTTAGACTCTCATGATCAGTGTATATCTCACAACGATACCCAATGAGATAATGGCACCAAATCTTCAAAGCATGGACTATGGCAGCCAGTTCCAGATCATGGGTGGGGTAATTATTCTCATGCAGTCGTAGTTGTCAGGAAGCATAAGCTACAACATGCCCTTCCTACATCAAGAAGCATCCAAGCCCTTGGCGAGACACATCACAATACACATGCAAATCCTTTCGGACTCAAGAAACTGTGAATCTGGGTAATCGACTTGGGTTGCTTCCAGTTTATGACAAATTCCACGGTGGAAGGATCTACTGCCACACCTTGGGCAGTAATAACAAGACCCAAGAACTTCACTTCTGACAACCAAAACTCACACTTAGTAAACTTGGCGTAGAGCTAGTGCTAACGAAGCTTCTCCAAAACCAACCATAAATAGTGCTTGTGTTTTTTTTCCAATTTGGAGTAAATCAGGATATCATCTATAAGACACTAAGTAAACTTATCTAGATATCTCCATGAATACCTTATTCATCAGGTTCATGAAAAATGCAAGCGCATTTGTTAACCCAAAAAAAATCATTGTGCAATCATATAACCTATATCTGGTTGTAAAGGCTGTCTTTGGGATATCCTCCTCGCAAAAACGCAGCTAATGATAACGAACACCTTAGCTCCTTTTAGTTGGTCAAACAAATCATCGATCCTTGGGAGAGGATATTTTTTCTTTGTAGTAACTTCATTGAGGGTGCGAAAATCCACACACATCCTCTTCGTTTTATCCTTCTTCTCCACAAAGATAACTAGGGCTCTCCAAGGCGAAGTGCTGGGACAGATATACCCTTTTTCCTTAAGCTCTTCATACTGTTTCTTCACTTCTACCAACTCATTGGCAGCCATGTGATAGGGTTTCTTAGAGATTGGGGCAGTTCTGGGTACCAAGTCTATCCAAAACTCGATTTCCTTTTTCGGTGGCATTCCAGGTAAATCATCAGGGAAAACGTCGGGGTATTCCTGAACCACAGAGATCTCCCCCAAACTGAATTGATGCAACCTTTGCTGTGTTGAGTATGTAGGTTAAGCATAGAAGGCTACTGGTTAATCTATTCCATTGTTCAAGACAACCATTCTCCAGGCACTGTTCAACACTCCTTGAAATTTGGTAAGCCAATTCATCCCTAGTATGACATCTAGGTCTTTACTGTCCAGAAGGATTAAGTTGGCCAGAAAAGAAACCCCTTGGATTTCTATGGACACAGAGGGACAAAAAAGCCGAGCTGGCATTTGCCCACCGGGGGTAGCGATCACCATATCATTTCTTAGACCTTCTACCCTTAAGCGATGTTTCCCCACAAATCTTCTTGATATGAAACAATGCGTAGCTCTAGATTCAAATAAAACTGTGGAGGCCATGGGCCCCCGGGTACCTCATGAGAAGCTATTGGGCCACTCGAAGAGAGGATGGGCCTAACATTGTAATTAGTGATACAATAGGACTCAGCATACATAACCCTGTACGACAAGGGAAGGATATAGTCCTAGTCGGGAATGCTCTATTCCTAGAAGGAAATCCCTTGGTCGGAGTCTGACTGGGATTCCTACTCTGTATCCCTGTCCCTCGGTATATAAGGGGAGGCAGGGCGCCCCCTGAGGGCATAGCAGAAATCTCACTAGAGAAACCTCAAAGGCAATACACCAAAATTGGACATTGAGTATTACCTCATCTCGAGGGCCTGAACCAGTATAAATTGTTCATGCTCCTTTGCAGTCCATCAAGTTTGGGTCTCACGAGTAGCCCCATATTATTATTACCAATATAAAACATCGACAAAAACTATAGCAGGTATGGAATTAATAGGGAACGTACCAACTATGACATGCCCCCATGTTGTGTTGCTGCCATTGTTGTTGTAGGGAGGTGCTTGTCCTTGTGGATGCTTGGGCTTTGGGCATTTGTCAGTGAAGTGCCCTGGTTCCTACCAGTTGAAACAAAGGAGGACCTTTCCGCTGCTGTCCTTACATACATTTCCCCCGGTAAACTGTGCTGTGGCTGCCATGGGTCTGTGAGGAGCAAAGTTGTTCTATTGTGGTGGAGCTAGCCGATTGACATACTATGGTCGAGCTTGATGATTCTTGTGGTTCTGTGTGCCCAAAGAGGACCCACCCTAGTAAGGAGTCATGTACCGAAGTCGTCGGCTTGGCCCTTGTTGAGACTTGAAATTGGCCATACAACGCTTGACGGCCACAATCTTCTTGTGTTTGGCTTCCTGGCAGATGGCCTTGTCGACTAGCCTCTGAAAATCCACATAGTCACTAGCGATCAACTGGACTGATAGCTCGAGCTGGAGACCTGCTAAGAAATTCTCCTGTTTGTCTTCATCATCCCACACATCCTCTGGTGCATATCTAGTCAGATGGTTGAACTCATGATGGTACTCTATCACAGGACGGTTGCGTTGTTTCATATCCCTAAGTTCTTGCTTCTTTAGTGCCATAATCCTAGCCGACACGTGAGTCCTCCAAAGAACGGATGTGAAGTGACCCCAGGCGATTGGCTGTCTAGCTGGCTACGTAGCTTGAAAATGGTCCTAGAATTCAGAAGTAGGTCCTTGGAGTTGATGAGCGGTGTCGAGGCCATGGTCCCTGGGTACCTCATGAGAAGCATATGGGCCACTCGGATAGAGGATGGGCCTAACCTTGTAATTAGGGATACAATAGGACTTGGCATACACTACCTTGTACGACAAGGAAAGGATATAGTCCTAGTCAAGCACGTTGTATTCCTAGAAGGAAATCACTTGGTCGGAATCCGACTGGGATTCCTACTCTATAACCCTGTCCCCCAGTATATAAGGGGAGGCAGGGCTCCCCCTGAGGGCAACTCATACAATCTCACCAGTGAAACCTCAAAGGCAATACACCACAATAGGACGTAGGGTATTACCTCATCTCGAGGGCCTGAACCAGTATAAATTGTTCTGTGTTCCTTTGCAGTCCATCAAGTGTAGGTCTCACGAGTAGCTCCATGTTGTTATTGCCGGTGTAAAACATCGATAGTTGGCGCGCCAAGTAGGGGTCTCGACGAGATCATCTTCAACAAGCCTAATGGATTTGACCACTGG
Source organism: Oryza meyeriana var. granulata (assembly GCA_003991445.1). NCBI lineage: Eukaryota > Viridiplantae > Streptophyta > Magnoliopsida > Poales > Poaceae > Oryza > Oryza meyeriana. Next base: position 74,217 of record RYFJ01002862.1, on the reverse strand, counting down.
AGTCGATGGAATCAACTTCTTCCCGGGCAAACAATCACTTTTAGGAGCCTCGACTTCGTCGCCGACAAGTTCGGCAACTTCACCCTGTCCAACTCGAATCTGATCCAATCGGCTAAGGACCAAGCCGACTCCATGCCGGTCGGCCTACATAACGCTACAGCAATCCTCATCGACATGCTGCAGCAATCTTCGACATGCCCAGGTCTCGGGACAACTCTTTCTTTTGGTGTTCGACTTGGACTCAACCTCGAGCCAACCGAGAATGGGCTAAGAAAGGAGGAGATTGTCAATCTCCTGTTCGGACTCGGCAACGCCACGGATATCTTCAATCAACATCCGATGTGGCAAACCTGATCCCCTAGTGTTCGACTCGGGTATGGCCTAGAGCCGCTCGAGATTGGATCTAGGGAGGTTGGAGTCGTTATTACCCCCATCAGCTACTCTGATTCTAACTCTAAGTCGAACAGCAAATCGGCAAGCTTCTCTCTACCATGCGAAGTCTTTATGGCGTCCAAGGGCTTGACTCCCACTCAAGAGGCATGCCAACTACGCGACCAACAAGAGGAGGAGGCCTGCTGACTACGAGAACAATAGGAGGAAGACGCAAGACGCCTACACGACAAGCGTGATGCTCGCAATGATGATTTGCGTAGGGCTAGGCGGACTGCACAGCAGCAAATTCTCCAAACCCGAGTCGGCGACCATGACATTTTCATAATGCCTCAACAGAACGTTATGGCCGCTGCAACTCTACTGGATACACTCTAGTTTGAGCCTGATCACCAAGCCACCCCAACGATAGCAAGAATAAAATCCATGATCAACAGTCGGGTGATACTCTCATACCGACCAATAGGTCGGCTTCTCCAACGGTGGTCTCGTCTGCCTCGACATGACGCCAAGCGGCCGGCTCTAGTCAACCGCACACGGAGTAACGCCACACGTCACTCGGCAACCACAATAATGACCAGCGGCGCCGACATCAGGACGACTGTCAGGACAACCAGGATCACTGAGGCCGACTATGACATGATCTCCAGCAAGACATGAACGCATGGTGCCGCGAACACGAGGAAGATGAGTGTCACTGACTAGAAGATGAGAATGAGTGCTTTGGCCTCCACCATGAGTGATTTCACCGCCGTAGTCGGAGTCAGAGTCCTCATGTGGATGAAGGAGTACCGGCCTTCACCCAGGAGCTCCAACAAGTTGTCTGGCTATCAAGCTTCAAGCTGACTGGAATCAAAAAACAGACGAGAAGACCAACCCTGAGTCTTGGCTCACAGTCTACACTCTGGTAATCCGAGCAACTGGAGGAGATCACAAAGGCATGGCTAACTACCTTCCAGTCGCTCTAGCTGACTCGGTGAGGACATGGCTAACGGGACTTCCCATGCAATCAATCGGCTCTTGGGGAGAACTCTGGGAATGCTTCATCGCCAACTTCCAGGGAACTTACGAGAGGCCATCTTCCGAGTACGATCTGTATCAGTTGCACCAAAGGAAGAATGAGTCTCTTCGTGATTTCATGAAGAGGTTTTTTGAGAAGAGGAATTCAATCCCAATGATCAACTACGAGGTCATCATTGCCCCTTTCCGTAAGGGAGTCAGAGACGCCCCATTCATCGCCAAGTTTACTCGAAAACCTCCCACTTCTGTCAAGGCCCTTTTCAACATGGCGAACAAATACGCTGACTCGGCAGACACAATTGCTGAGGCCATGGATGACAAGAAGGTGTGGAGGCCATGGGCCTCGGGTACCTCATCACAAGCATATGGGCCACTCGGATAGAGGATGGGCCGAGACTTGTAATTAGAGATATAGTAGCACCCGGTGGACTTTGCCTTGTATAAAAAGGAATATACAGTCCTAGTCGGGTAAGATGTATCTCTAAGAAGGAAATCCCTTGGCCGTGTCTGGCTAGGATTCCTACCTTGTACCCATATCCCCCGGTATATAAAGGGAGGTAGGGCACCCCATGAGGGCAGATCATCAAGAGTTCGTCAGAACCACCACCATAGTCCTCAAAGGAATACATCCCAACTGGACGTAGGGTATTACCTTGCATCAAGGGTCTGAACCAGTATAAAATCTCTCTGTGTTCATTTGCAATCCACCAAGTTTCCATCCGCTAAGTAGCCCCATATTCATATTGCCAGTGTAAAACATCGACAGTTGGCGCGCCAGGTAGGGGCTTCGGCGAGATCTACACCAACAATCTCGATGGATCCTACATCAGAAGTCGACGGCAACAATTCTCCCCAAGAGACACAATATCCTTTGGAAGCCTCGACTTCATCGCCGACCAGATCAGCAATCTCACCTTGGCCGACGCAGATCCAATCCAACCAGCCGACTCCGCGCCAGTCGGCTCACAAGACGCTGCGCTAGCTATCGTCAATCTAATGCAGCAATCTTCAACTTCGCCGTGCTTTGGGACAACTCTCTCCTTCAGTGTCCGACTCACGCTAGGCCTTGAGCCAGCCCGGGTTGGGCTAGGAAGGGGAGAGATCATCAATCTCCCGCATAGGCTCAGCCACGCCACAGATCTACACTTCATGTGGCAGACCCGATCCCCCGCGATTTAGTTTGGACATGGCTCAGAGCCGCTCCAGATTGGATCCAGGGAGGTTGGAGTCGTTCTAACTTTGATAAATTACTCGGATTCCGAATCCAAGTTGGACAACGGTTCGAACACTAGTTCGGACTCTAGTCTGGTGAGTTTTCTCCTACCCCGCAAGATCTTCATGGCTTCAACACCACCACCGGAGGTGCACCAACTACAAGAGGAGTAGCAGGAGGAGGAACGCCGACTATGACAACAGGAGGAAGCCAACTGCGAGGCTCGCAACGACGGGCTACGCATGGCTGGGCGAACCTCTCAGCAACGGATTCTCCAGACCAAAGTCGGCGACCACGACGTCTTCGTCACGGCACAACAGAATGTCGTGGCCGCTGCAACCCTGCTAGACACGCTCGAGCTCGGGCTTGATCACCAGGCCACCCCGACTATTGCCAAGATCAAGGTGATGATCATAGCGGCCGCTTGTCAGCAGCAACAGTAGTCGGCCGACACACTTGTACCGACTAACCAATCAGGTTCTCCGGCAGCAGGCTCATCTACATCAGCTCGACGCCGGGCGGCTGGCTCAAGTAGGCCACACAAAGAGTTGAGCCAAACGTCACTCGGTGACACTAACAACAACAATCGGCGGCGTCACTAGTACGATCGCCGGTTCAACCAAGACCTCTGAGTTTATCTACAATGCGACCTCCGATATGACATCAATGCCCAGTGCCGTCAACGTGAAGAAGATGAGTGCCACCAACTGGAGGACGAGCACGAGCATTTCGGCCTTCACCACGAGCGGTTTAACCGCCGCGGTCGGAGCCAGAGCCCTCACGAAGACGAAGGCGTCCCAGCTTTCACCCACGAGCTACAGGAAGTCGACTGGCCATTGGGCTTCAAGCCTACGGGGATCAAGAAATACGACGGCAAGACCAACCCCGAGTCCTGGCTCACCGTATACACCCTGGGAATTCGAGCTGTCGGAGGTGACCATAAAGCCATGGCTCACTACCTCCCGGTCACACTAGCCGACCTGGCGAGGACATGGCTAACAGGGCTCCCGAGGTGGTCGATCGGTTCCTGGGGAGAACTCAGGGAGCGGTTCATCGCTAACTTTCAGGGAACCTACGAGAGGCCGTCTTCTGAGCACGATCTATACCAACTACACCCGAAGAAGGATGAGTCTCTGCGTGAATTTATCAAGAGGTTCTCCGAGAAGCGCAACAAAATCCCAATGATCAAGGATGAGGCCGTCATCGCCGCCTTCCGCAAGGGAGTAAAGGACGCCCCGTTCATTGCGAAGTTCACTCGGAAGCCACCATCCTCCGTCCGGGCTCTCTTTGACATGGCAAACAAATACACTGACTCGGCTGAAGCGGTTGCCGAGGCCCTCGACATGAAGAAGGAGTCCCAGCGGAAGGACCAGAAGGCGAAAGCCGACAAAGAGCCACCGCAAAACAAGACTGGCAACCTCAAGCGAAAGTCGGACAACGAGGTGGCCAACATGGAGTAAACTCGGTCGTGGCCCCAACGCAATAACGACTACCAAAAAGTCATGAATGGGCCTTGCCCCTTCCACCCCAAAGGCAAGCATGCGGCTAAAGACTGCTTCATGCTCAAGAAGTTTGCTTCCGAGCAGGCTTCATCATCTGGCGCCGACAAGGACAAAGACAAGCCAGATCAATGCCCGGCTGACAATTTTCAAGATCCCCAGGCTGAGCTCAACCACATCTTTGGAGGGCCATCTGTGTACGAGTCCTAGCGGAAGTAGAAGCTCATAGCATGCGACGTCAACTCAATCTCTACAGTAGACACCCCCTAGTATTTGTGCTAGTCAGAGATGACCATCACGTTCACCCGCGCAAATCACCCAGATCGGGTTTCACACCCGGGACGTTACCCACTCGTCCTAGACCCAGTCGTCAAGAACATCAAGTTGAAGAAGGTCCTCATAGACGGAGGCAGCATGCTCAATATCCTCTTTGCCAAGACTCTGGATGAGATGAAGATTCCTCATTCAGATCTGCGGCCGAGTACGGCGCCCTTCCACAGGATAATTCCCAACCTGTCTTCAACACCACTCGGGCAGATCACCTTGCCAGTCACCTTTGGCACGCGGGATAACTTTCACATGGAAAACATCTGCTTTGAGGTCACCGACTTTGAGACCGCATACCACGCGATACTCGGATGACCGGTGCTCACCAAGTTCATGGTGATACCGCACTATACATACATGGTGCTTAAGATGCCTGGGCCAGCAGGAGTCCTCTCCCTCCGCAGCGGCATCAAGCAAGCCTTCACCTGCAACAAGGAGAGCTGCGAGTTGGCTCGATCACAAGAGGTGGCAGTCGGGTGCAACAGTATTTGGCAAGCCGTCACAACCGAAGTGGAGGAAGATCAAGTTCCGGCCAAAAAAGCAGCGAAGTTAGGAATTTCCCGACTAGGCGAACAGGGCATGCCCTTTTTCAAGCTATTGAAGAAAGCAGACAATTTCCAATGGACTCCCGAAGCCCAGCAAGCCTTCAAAGACTCCAAGAAATTTCTCACATCACCCCCCGTGTTGGCATCACCCATGCCTCAAGAACCGCTAATGCTATATCTGGCGGCAACTACTCAGGTAGTCAGCACGATGCTGGTGGTCGAACGATCTGAATAGGGTCACATCCAGAAAGTCCAATGGCCAGTCTACTTTGTCAGCGAGGTCCATGCTGACTCGAAGACGAGATACCCGTAGGTCCAAAAGCTGCTCTATGGCCTACTCATCACTGTTCGGAAGCTGGTGCACTATTTCCAAGCACATCAAGTCATGGTGGTCACATCGTTTCCACTCGGGGACGTCCTGCATAACCACGAGGCCACCGACCGAATTGCTAAATGGGCGCTTGAGTTGATGGCGTTCAACATCACCTTTCAGCCGCGGACAACAATCAAATCACAAGCTCTAGCCGACTTCATGGCCGAGTGGACAGAAGTTCAAATGCCTACATCAACAGCAAAGCTAGAGTACTAGACAATGTACTTCGACGGTTCTCTATGGATTGGTGGCGGCAGGGCTGGCGTCATACTAACATCCCCCACCGGCAAAAAACTCAAGTACGTTCTACAAATCCACTTCCGGGCTTCCCAGAATGTCACCAAGTACGAGGCACTTATCCACGGGCTCCGCATTGCTATATCACTCGGCATTTGTCGATTGGTTGTGTGTGGAGACTCTCAACTCGTGGTAAACCAAGTTATGAAAGACTGGACATGTCTCAACAACACGATGGCGGCATACTGTCAGGAGGTCCGCAAGCTGGAATGCAAGTTCGATGGGCTGGAGATAACACATGTCCTACAACAATACAATGATGCTGCAGATGAATTGGCAAACATGGGATCCAAGCGAGAAGCGGTCCTGATAGGGATCTTTGTCGAGCAACTTATGGAGCCATCAATCCAGAAGAAACCAGTGCTAGAGCAGTCAGGAGGCAAACCTACCCCAGCTACAAACGAGGTGCTGCACATATGCCAAGATTGGCAGACTCCGGTTCTCAAATACCTCTTGGATGACGAACTCCTAGAAGATCGCAGCCAAGCCGAACAAGTAAAATGTCAAAGCAAGAGTTTCCTGCTAGTCGGAGAAGACCTGTACCGCAGAAGTGCATCCGGTGTCCTCATGCGCTGCGTCACCACCAAGGAGGGTGAGCAGATTCTACAGTCGATCCACTCGGGCATATGTGGCAACCATGCCGCATCGAGGACGTTAGTCGGAAAGGCTTACCGCCAGGGATTTTTCTGGCCAACAGTAGTAATAGATGCCAAAGACATTGTTCGCAAGTGCGACAGATGCCAGTTCTACGCAAGACAAACCAATCTCCCAGCCCAAGAACTCAAAACAATCCCAATTTCTTGGCCCTTTGCAGTATGGGGGCTTGACATGGTCGGGCCTCTCAAGAAAGCACCGGGAGGGTTCACACACTTGTTCGTCGCAGTGGATAAATTCACCAAGTGGATTGAGGCCAAACCCGTTGCAACCATAACAGCGGCACGAGCAAAGGACTTCATCATGAGTATATTATACCGATTCGGGGTTCCTAACCGTATCATCACCGACAACGGTACTTAGTTCACGGGCGGCGTGTTTCAAGATTTCTGTGACGACTTCGGCATCAAGATCTGCTATGCGTCTGTGGCACACCCACGGAGCAACGGGTAGGTTGAACGCACCAATGGTATGGTCTTACAAGGTATCAACGCTAGGATATTCGACCGACAACAACCATACGCGGGCCGGTGGGTACAAGAGCTCCCATCTATTCTCTAGTCTCTCAGAACCACGGTTAGTCGGGCAATTGGGCAGTCCCCTTTCTTTCTGGTCTACGGTGCCAAGGCTGTGCTACCAACCGAGTTAGAGTTTGGCTCTCCGAGGGTTCAGGCTTACTCAGAAGACATCTCAAACAATACCTGATTGGTCGAGCTAGATCAGTTGGAAGAAGCAAAGGATATCGCAACAATCCAGTTGGCATGGTATCTTCAAAGCCTGCGTCGCTATCACAATCGCAATGTCCATGGCTGTGCCTTTTTGGTTGGAGATCTCGTCTTGAGAAAAATACAAACCACCAAAGACAGGCACAAATTATCCCTAATCTGGGAAGGGCCGTTCATCATAGCCGAGGTTACACGGCCAGGCGCTACCGACTGAAGACTGAAGACGGTGCCCTCATCAGCAACTCATGGAATATAGAACAGCTACGTCCTTTCTATACCTGAGTTTTATACTTTCCCATGTGTACAGTTCCTCTCTGACTCACTACGCCGCTTGTTCCAACCGAGTAGTGAGTCGGGGGCTGCATGTATTATATGTGCTTTGTCAATAACATACGAGCCTATTTTACTTAAGTTATGAAGTTTTGCAACGACTTTGTTGTGTTTGCCCGAGTATAGCCTCCTATGGTGAAAGATTTTATCAAAGTTCCTATAGACCAACTCGGCGCAGACTATACAGTCGGGTAAAGTAATGACAACTGAGTAATAATTCAAAGCTTGGTGGCATTGCACATATATTTACATATGTTTTTACAAAAACTTATATACACACCGACTGCATGATATACTGTTTTTACATACCCAGGTCCCGGGTGATAATCTCTGCAATCGGCCTCATCTTGGCTATCCGCTACAGCGCCTCCTCAGGAGTCGTCTCCTCGGCAAACCCCTCCCCGATGGCTTCAACATCCGCCCTTGGGTAGATGGACTTGGTCATTGCCAAGGTCTGGGCCACGCCAGCAATAACATGCTCATCCGAGTACCTCTTCAGGGCACTCGGTGCATCTTTAAGGCGCTCCTCCAGTTGAAAGATTGTGCTGGAGCTGGTTCCCACTGGATCTGGGAATTGGCTCTCACAGCTACCCGGGTTCACCGACAAGTAAACTTGTTAGGCAAAGCCATAGATGGAGTAATTAATGGATTGGCTAAGGTTATTGTTAGAGCAGAGACTTACTTTTGTAGTCGGCCTCCCACTTGGCTATGGCCTTCTCCAGTTTAATTTTTTCTTTCTCAAGCTTGGTATTGGCCTTTTTCAACTCGGCCTTCTCTTGCTCAAGCGTGGTTTTGGCCTTTGTCAGGTCGGCCTTGTCCTTTTCAAGTTCGGCCCTGGCTCTCTTGGCGTCCTTCAGCTGTTCTTCTCCCTCTGTTCAGGTCTTCAACTCGGCTTCGAGGGTTGCACGACAGATTAATCAAGAACTCAACGTTGCAGTCGAGACACAACTGGGCAGTCGAGAAATAACACAGTTGGAGAAATATATTAAGGATTTGGTCAGGAAAAGTATTCTGGAAGCTCACCTCTTATCTTCTTGGCTTGGTCCCAATTCTCACTCCTAGCTGGGTGATAGCCTCCCTCAGCCAAGATTCCCTCTCCTGGTTGTGCCCTTCCAATTCGGCTTTCAAGGCCCGGAGCTAGTCCAATTCTTGGAGCTGGGGGGCAACCCGGGTCAGGACCTCATACATCTTCTCCGAGCGATCAACAAGCTTCTGCTCGGGGAGTAACAAGTCAAAGTAGAGTCAGGCGTCAAGAAATACTACCGCGATTCCAATACAACAGAAATCATACTTGAATCCCCTGGGACGCGGCGATTGTGGCATGAAGCAAGTCTTCACGCTCCCTTTCCGCCGCTGCCTCATCAAGCTTGTAGCTCCGTGCAGTTCCGTCGGGCGCCGTCCAGCGGAACGTCCTCGGGAACTTGCGCGGAGGGGCCTCGATCCTGGGGAGGTTTGGTCTATCCGAAGGAAGGGACAGCGATGATGACGACAATGACGATGGTGACTAAGAAGGCGACGGGGTCCTGGCCCCCAACTCGGCGGCCTCCGAGGCTTTGGGGGCTGGCTCAGGAGCCGCAGCAACGACCTCAACAACGGGCACCGGCTCAAGGGCTAGAACAACGGCTTTAGCAATCACCCCTTGGTCGACTAGAGTCAGCGGCCCTGCAGTCGGGGCGGTCACAGTTTCTGTAACTGGGGCCACCGCCGGCTCAGCAGGTGTGCTCGCTGGCACTGGATCGGCTGGGGTTGGCTCGACAGCAGGGGTAGTCGGTGGGGTTTCCTTAAGATCAATGTCGGCCTGCTTCCTGCGTAACGAGTCAAACATCAAGGTGCAACAATGCTGAACATGATTCTTAGAAGACCCAGAACGACCTACCTCTTGGAGAACTTGAGCTTCTTTCTAGGAGATCCAGAGGGCGGCACTGGAGGGCTGCTGGCTGTCGAGCCAGAAGGTGTGGCAGTCGGTAGCGACATTCCTGTCCTGGTCGGCCCCGTTCGTGGTGTGGCTGGCTAGGGCGCTTGGGTACTTGGCGGCCTTGGAGTCGGCCTCGTACTCGGCGGCGCTCGTGTTGGGCTTGATGATGCTTGGCTCGGCCGCGCCGGTCCCGGTCTAGGACTCCATGGTTTGGGTGCAGTACTGGTGGGCTCTTTTATTTTTAGACTCCCGGCTGCGGCACTCAGCCTCACGACCTCCTTCTTGCCCTAATCTACAATAGGTTTCTTCCCCACTCTCTTGGAGTCAGGCTGGGCGGCAGAAGGACTTCTTGGCCTCTTCTTCGACTTCGTGGTTGACAACGGACGGGAGTCATCATCAAACTTCTTGCACCACTACAAACGATTCAACAATATACATCACACGATGTTGGGCAATTATGGATACATGTCTACAGGCATTCATCACAGAAGAGAAGCAAGGGTTACCTCGGGATGAGGCCGGTTTCAGCTATAAGTCGTGATGGAGCACTCTGCGTCCTCGGTTTCGACCACCCCACTGGAGAAATAACTGAACAATGTTTTGGTCACTTTCTGCTGGTCAGCTACCTCTTGGCTTTCTCAGTCAGGGTCATTTTTCCCTTGGTAATCCCAGCAAATTCACTCCTCAGCTTCAATGGCTAGACGCACCGGGTCAGGAAACGCTTGGCCACCTAGGGGCCAGTCAGGCCGGCTCTCTTAAATTTCTCCAATCTTGCCAGCTGTCGATGTTTTACACCGGCAATAAATATATGGGGCTAGTCGGCGGATGTAAACTCGGTGGATTGCAAAGGAACACAAGGAGATTTTATACTGGTTCAGGCCCTCGGTGTGAGGTAATACCCTACGTCCAGTTGTGGTGTTATTCCTTTGAGGATTTGTGGTCGTGATTCTGGTGAACCAACTCAACCTGCCCTCATGGGGCACCCTGCCTCCCCTTATATACTGGGGGACAGGGTTACAAGGTAGGAGTCCCCATCGGATTATGACTAGGAGATCTCCCCTTAGAGATATAACGCACCCGACTAGGACTGTATATTCCTTTCTATACAAGGCGAAGTCTGCCGAATCTAGCTATATCTCTAATTACAAGGCTAGGCCCATCCTCTATCCGAGTGGCCCATATACTTGTCATGAGGTACCCGGGGCCCATGGCACCCACAGTAGCCCCCGAGACCTTCATAGTTGAGTCACAGCTGATGCCGAGTGCTCATCCTCCATGGTGAAGTATTCCCGAGTGCATTGCTCCCGAGTACTCTTTGTCCGAGTGCTTCTTCTTCCAAGTCCTGCTTCATGTCAGCTGGCAGCGAGGCTATGAAGGGCTCGATGTAGATGTTGGAATAGTGTGCGCCGAATAGGCGCACCTATTAGGTGTAGCCCCCGACTTTGTGCTTAATTGTGAAAACAATTAAACATGAAGTCAAAGATCTTTAACCTTGTAGTCTTTCCCGAGTAGATTACTACTGGTACATGAGACTCTTCGGTATCATGTCAACCGGAATATAATTTATAGTCTTGCCAAGCAGGGAACTACTCGTATGTAGGACTCTTCGACTTCATGTCAGTCGGGATGTATGTTTATAGTCTTGCCCAAGTAATATATTACTCGAAAATTAGACTCGTCAGCTTCATGTCAGCTGGAAAAGGTGTTTATAGTCTTTCCCGAGTGGCGTCCCATTCGGAAGTTAGACTCTTCAGCTGGAAGAATGTTTATAGTCTTTCCCGAGTAGTGTACTACTCGAAGGTTAGACTCATCCGCGTCATGTCAGCGGGAATGAGAATTTTATAGTCTCTCCCGAGTAGTGTACTACTCGAAAGTTAGACTCATCCGCGTCATGTCAGCGGGAATGAGAATTTTATAGTCTCTCCCGAGTAGTGTACTACTCGAAAGTTAGACTCATCCGCGTCATGTCAGCGGGAATAATGAATTTATAGTCTCTCCCGAGTAGTGTACTACTCGAAAGTTAGACTCATCCGCGTCATGTCAGCAGGAATGAGAAATTTATAGTCTCTCCCGAGTAGTGTACTACTCGAAAGTTAGACTCATCTGCGTCATGTCAGCAGGAATAATGAATTTATAGTCTCTCCCGAGTAGTGTACTACTCGAAAGTTAGACTCATCCGCGTCATGTCAGCGGGAATGAGAATTTTATAGTCTCTCCCGAGTAGTGTACTACTCGAAAGTTAGACTCATCCGCGTCATGTCAGCAGGAATAATGAATTTATAGTCTCTCCCGAGTAGTGTACTACTCGAAAGTTAGACTCATCCGCGTCATGTCAGCGGGAATGAGAAATTTATAGTCTCTCCCGAGTAGTGCACTACTCGAAAGTTAGACTCTTCAGCGTCATGTCGGCTGGAGTAATGTTGCTCATGGCAACTGGTGGCCGCGCATATAGGCCGAGTACCACTGTATGAAAAATAAATCCATTACGTGGTTAGGTGTACTCGAGAGAGATACCTGTAAGGATGTATCCTCGAGACCTGGCGGATAAGACAGATACCCAAACATATATGTTTAGCAATAAGGCTCTCATGAAGCATATCTGTTTACCTCATCGGCTCCTGTTGGTAGCACCAGCGCTATAATTTCAACTCAGCCTGCGGGCGGCCCACATGGAGCATGCTACCGTAGGAACTCATATCTTGGTGGCTGCTACCAAATAAGCCGGCCTGAGCCGACCTATCCAGCATAGCTCTAGGGAAGTATCATCCATCGCATGTCAGGATGAGTTTTTTGGTGTTGGTAACCGCAATCAGCCAGAGAAATCCTTATTCGCAAGCCTTTCCGACTTACGTTCTGGATGCAAACTGGTTGCCACATGTACCCGAGTAGGTATGTTGCAGGATCTGCTTGCCCTCCTTAGGTGTGACGCAGTGCATGAGAACTCCGGATGCGCTTTGACGATGTAAGTCTTCTCTGACTTGGGAAAAGCCGAACAAGGTACCCGAACCTTGCATTAGCAGAGGGTTCGGCTGGTGACCCTCATGGGGCGTACCCTATCCAACAGAGTTATAGCCAAGCTAGGCACCCGAATCTTGCATTAGCATAGGATTCGGCTGGCGACCCTCATGGGGCGTACCCAACCTGACAGAGTTGCGGCCAAATAAGGTACCCGAACCTAGCATTAGCGTAGGATTCGGCTGGCGACCCTCATGGGGCGTACCCTACTTAGCCGAGTGGTACACAGCCCCGACTGGCGCCGGGGGCCGATTGTTAGCTCCCATGGAGCGTAGTCGGGGAAGATGACGTCCCGACTGGCACAAGTACTCGGTAAGTAGCCCTCATGGAGCATCCCGAGTGTATTTCGGCAGACTTGTCCAGCCCCGAGCGTAGGAGATAGGCTCGAAGCCCTGAGTTCCTGTCACGCATATCCGGAGCTGGGCCTGCAATATAAAAATATCGGATGAGTAGCATCTGATGATGAAAATAATCACCCGAATAAAATGTATTTTACAATGTATGTAAATACGTGTTCTTCCTCTTTTTGATATTAATTTCCTCGAGTAGTTGACCCCTTACGTTTAAGCACTCTGCCCGACTAGTCATAGCCCCTAGCGTCGGGAGTTGGCTCATGGCTCTTTCCCAGGCACGCGTTTTGGGTGACTTGAGTTCGTCTTACATGGAGCAGAGTTTCACGGATCGAGATTTATGCTACTCGAGTACTTTTGTAATCATTTAAGAGCAAAAACGGAAAAAAGTAAATGCGCAGCTTATACACCTATTAGGTGTAAGCGGCTGTGGCACTAGCAAGGCCGAGTGAGGAGATGTTTATCAGAAAGCGACTTAGCTGTTCGGTATTTGGGAGTGGGGATGCCATCCTCGTGTTTGAGCTTGTGAGCCCCCGAGCATGTCACTTGTTGTTCTGATAATCCTCAGTTGTTGAAGGTCGAAGGCGGTCGTGACCGACTGCCACAATGGAGCCGTCTGACTTGCGTTTGCGATTCCCAGCTTTAGTTGGGACCGCGTCGTCGGTGTCGTCCCGCTTCTTCTGTCAGGGTGACTTGTTGTCATCGAGGGCCTCGGCAACAGCGTGGGCCGAGTCGGCGTACTTGTTTGCCATGTCGAATAGGGCCTTGACAGAGTTGGGAGGCTTCCGCGTGAATTTGTCGATGAACGAGGTGTCTTTGACTCCTTTTCGAAAGGCGGCGATGACGACCTCATCCTTGATGTTCGGGATTGAGTTCCTCTTCTCAGAAAACCTCTTGATGAAGTCACGAAGAGACTCGTTCTTCCTTTGACGCAACTGATATAGGTCATACTCAGAAGATGGCCTCTCGTATGTTCCCTGGAAATTGGTGATGAAACGTTCCCGGAGTTCTCCCCAAGAGCCGATTGATTGCTTGGGAAGTCCTGTTAGCCATGTCCTCGCTGAGTCGGCTAGAGCAACTAGGAGGTAGTTAGCCATGACTTTGTGGTCACCTCCAGCAGCTTGGATTGCCAGAGTGTATGCTGTGAGCCAGGACTCGGGATCGGTCTTGCCGTCGTATTTTTCGATGCTTGTAGGCTTGAAACCCGACGGCCAGTCGACCTGTTGTAGCTCCTGGGTGAAGGCCGGTATGCCTTCGTCTTCATGAGGACTCCGACCCCGACTACGGCGGCGAAACCGCTCGTGGTGGAGGCCGAAATGCTCGTTCTCGTCTTCCAGTTGGCGTTGCTCGTCTTCTTCTCGTTCGCGGCGCCGAGCATTGGTGTCCTGCCGAAGGTCACGCCATAGTTGGCCTCGGAGATCCCGGTTGTCCCGACGGTCACTTCGACGTTGCCGGTTGTTGTTTGGGTTGCCGAATGACGTTTGGCATGACTCCGTGTGCAGCTGACTAGAGCCGACCACTCGGCGTCGCTTTGAGGTAGACGAGACTGCCATTGGGGATGCCGACCGGTTGGTCGGTATGAGGGTATCTCCCGACTGTTGGTGCTGCTGACATGCAGCAGTGGTAAGCATGGCTTTTATCCTTGAGATTGTCGGGGTGGCCTGATGATCAGGCCCAAGCTGGACTGTGTCCAGTAGGGTTGCAGCGGCCACGATGTTCTGTTGGGGAGTAACGAAGACATCGTGGTCGCCGACTCGGGTTTGGAGGATTTGCTGCTGAGCGGTTTGCTCAGCCTTGCGTAGATCGTCGTTGCGGGCGTGCAGGCGTCTTGCTTCTTCCTCCTGTTGTTCTTGCAGTCGGCAGGCCTCCTCCTCTTGTGGCTCGTGTCGTCGGCATGATTCCTGAATAGGAGTAGAGCCTCTGGATGCCATGAAAATTTCTCGCGGTGGAGTGAAGCTTGCCGAGCTGGTATCCGACTTGGAGTCGGAATCCGACTGGGAGTCGTAGTCCGACTGAGAGTCGTAGTCGGAATAGTTGATGGGGGTGATTATAACTCCGACCTCCCTAGATCCGATCTCGAGCGGCTCGGAGCCGTATCCGAGTCGAACTCCAGGGGATCGGGTTTGCCGCGTCGGATGTAGATTGTAGATATCCGCGGCGTCGCTGAGTCCGAACGGGAAGTTGACGATCTCTTCCCTTCTCGGCCCGATCTCGGCCGGCTCAGAACCGAGTCCGAGTCGAACACTGAAAGGAAGAGTTGTCCCTGGACTCGGGCGTATTGGAGATCGCCGCAGCATGTCGTCGAAGATTGCCGCAGCGTCGTGTGGGCCGACTGGCGTGGAGTCAGCTGGTTCCTCGGCCGGTTGGATCGGGTCCGTGTCGGCCGGGGTGAGATTGCCGATCTGGTCGGCGACGAAGTCAAGGCTTCTGAATGCGATTGTATCTCCGGGGGGGAGTTTGCCGCCGTCGACTTCAGTTGCTGGATCCATCGAGCTTGTAGATGTAGATCGCGCCGAAGCCCCTACCTGGCGTGCCAACTGTCGATGTTTTACACCGGCAATAAATATATGGGGCTAGTCGGCGGATGTAAACTCGGTGGATTGCAAAGGAACACAAGGAGATTTTATACTGGTTCAGGCCCTCGGTGTGAGGTAATACCCTACGTCCAGTTGTGGTGTTATTCCTTTGAGGATTTGTGGTGGTGATTCTGGTGAACCAACTCAACCTGCCCTCATGGGGCGCCCTGCCTCCCCTTATATACTGGGGGACAGGGTTACAAGGTAGGAGTCCCCATCGGATTACGACTAGGAGATCTCCCCTTAGAGATATAACGCACCCGACTAGGACTGTATATTCCTTTCTATACAAGGCGAAGTCTGCCGAATCTAGCTATATCTCTAATTACAAGGCTAGGCCCATCCTCTATCCGAGTGGCCCATATACTTGTCATGAGGTACCCGGGCCCATGGCACCCACACAGCAACTGATGCACTTGGCCAATTGGACGAGACCGCCTGTCGATGTTTTACACCGGCAATAAATATATGGGGCTACTCGGCGGATGGAAACTTGATAGATTGCAAAGGAACATAGAGAGATTTTATACAGGTTCAGGCCCTCGATGTGAGGTAATACCCTACGTCCAGTTGTGGTGTTATTCCTTTGAGGATTTGTGGTGGTGATTCTGGTGAACCCACTCAACCTTTCCTAATGGGGTGCCCTGCCTCCCCTTATATACTGGGGGACAGGGTTACAAGGTAGGAGTCCCAACCGAATTACGGCCAAGGGATCTCCTCTTAGAGATATAACACACCCAACTAGGACTGTGTTTTCCTTATCGTACAAGGCAAAGTCTACCAAGTGTGGCTATATCCCTAATTACAAGGCTAGGCCCATGCTCTATCCGAGTGGCCCATATGCTTGTCATAAGGTACCTAGGGCCCATGGCACCCATAGTAGCCCCTGAGACCTTCATAGTTGAGTCACAGCTGATGCCGAGTGCTCATCATCCATGGTGAAGTCTTCCCGAGTGCATTGCTCCCGAGTACTCTTTGTCCGAGTGCTTCTTCTCCCAAGTCCTGCTTCATGTCAGCTAGTAGCGAGGCTATGAAGGGCTTCATGTAGATATATGAATAGTATGCGCTGAATAGACGCACCTATTAGGTGTAGCCCCCGACTTTGTGTTTAATTGTGAAGACAATTAAACATAAAGTCAAAGATCTTTAACCTGGAAGTCTTTCCTGAGTAGATTACTACCGGTATCATGAGACTCTTTGGTATCATGTCAACCGGAATATGATTTATAGTCTTGCCGAGTAGCATGCCACTCATATATGTGACTCTTCAGCTTCATGTCTTCCAAAATGTGTGTTTATAGTCTTCCCGAGTAGGATGCTACTCGTATATGGGACTCTTCAGCTTCATGTCAGCTGGAAAAATGGGGGTTTATAGTCTTTCCCAAGTGGCGTCCTACCCAGAAGTTAGACTCCTCCGCATCATATAAGCGGGAATTTATAGTCTCTCCCAAATAGTGCACTACTCGAAAGTTAGACTCCTCCGCGTCATGTCAGCGGGAATAATGTTACTCATGGCAACTGATGGCCACGCATGTAGGCCGAGTACCACTTTATGAAAATAAATCCACGGCGTGGTCAGGTGTACCCGAGAAAGATACCTGCATCCCCAATTTTAATGAAGACCAGCTTGTGATCCTTGTAAGGATATATCCTCGAGACCTGGTGGATAAAACAGATACCCAAACATATATGTTTAGCAATAAGGCTCTCATGAAGCATATCTGTTT
This sequence comes from Oryza meyeriana var. granulata, assembly GCA_003991445.1. Lineage (NCBI taxonomy): Eukaryota > Viridiplantae > Streptophyta > Magnoliopsida > Poales > Poaceae > Oryza > Oryza meyeriana. The sequence continues at coordinate 57,261 of RYFJ01002862.1, read as the reverse complement.
ACCTCATCGGCTCCTGTTGGTAGCACCAGCGCTATAATTTCAACTCAGCCTGCGGGCGGCCCACATGGAGCATGGTACTATAGGAACTCATATCTTGGTGGCTGCTACCAAATAAGCCGGCCTGAGCCGACCTACCCAGCATAGCTCTATAGAAGTATCATCCATCGCATGTCAGGATGAGTTTTTTGGTGTCAGTAACCGCAATCAGCCAGAGAAATCCTTATTTGCAAGCCTTTCCGACTTACGCTCTGGATGCAACCTGGTTGCCACATAAACCTGAGTAGGTATATTGCAAGATCTACTTGCCCTCCTCAGGTGTGACGCGGTGCATGAGAACCCCGGATGCGCTTTGACGATGTAAGTCTTCTCTGACTTGGGTAAAGCCGAACAAGGTACCCGAACCTTGCATTAGCAGAGGGTTCCGCTGGCGACCCTCATGGGGCGTACCCTATCCAACAGAGTTATGGCCAAATAAGGTACCCAACCCTTGCATTAGCGTAGGATTCGGCTGACGACCCTCATGGGGCATACCCGATCTGACAGAGTTGTGACCAAATAAGGTACCCGAACCTAGCATTAGCATAGGATTCGGCTGGCGACCCTCATGGGGCGTACCCTACTTAGCCGAGTTGCGACCAAATAAGGTACCCAAACCTAGCGTTAGCGTAGGATTCGGCTGGCGACCATCATGGGGCGTACCTCACCCAGTCGAGTAGTATACGACCCCCAACTAGCGCCGGAGGTCGGTCATCAGCTCACATGGAGCGTAGCCGGGGAAGATGTCATCCCGACTAGTGCAAGTACTCGGTCAGTAGCCCTCATGGAGCATCCCGAGTGTATTTTGGCAGACTTGTCCAGCCCCTGAGTATAGGAGATAGGCTCGCAGCCCTGAGTTCCTGTCACGCATATCCGGAGCTGGCCCTGCGCTATAAAGATGCCGGATGAGTAGCATCTGATGATGAAAACAATCACCCGAATAAAATGTATTTTACAATATATGTAAATACGTGTTCTTCCTCTTACTGATATTAATTTCTCCGAGTAGTTGACCCCTTACGTTTAAGCACTCTGCCCGACTAATCATAGCCCCCTAGCGCCGGGAGTTGGCTCATGGCTCTTTCCCAGACACGCGTTTTGGGTGACTTGAGTTCGTCTTCCATGGAGCAAAGTTTCACGGATCAGGATTTATGCTACTTGAATACTTTTACAATCATTTATGAGAAAAAGACAGAAAAAAGTGCAGCTTGTGCACCTATTAGGTGTAAGCGGCTGCAGCAATGGCAAGGCCAAATGAAGAACTATTTATCAGAGAGCGACTTAGCTGTTCGGTATTTGGGAGTGGGGATGCCATCCTTGTGTTTGGGCTTTTGAGCCCCCGAGCTTGTCACTTGTTGTCCTGATAATCTTCAGCTATTGAAAGTCGAAGACGGTTGTGACCGATTGCCACAATGAAGCCGTCTGACTTGTGTTTGCGACTCCCGACTTTAGTTAGGACCGCGTCGTTGGTGCCCTCCCGCTTCTTTTGTCAGGGTGCCTTCTTGTCATCGAGGGCCTCAGCCACAGCGTCAGCCGAGTCGGCGTACTTGTTCGCCATGTCGAATAAAGCCTTGACAGAGTTTGGAGGCTTCCGCGTGTATTTGTCGATGAACGAGGTGTTTTTGACTCCTTTTCGAAAGGCGGCGATGACGACCTCATCCTTGATCATTGGGATTGAATTCTTCCTCTCAGAGAACCTCTTGATGAAGTCACGAAGAGACTCGTTTTTCCTTTGATGCAACTGATACAGGTCGTACTCGGAAGATGGCCTCTCGTATGTTCCCTAGAAGTTGGCGATGAGGCATTCCTGGAGTTCTCCCCAGGAGCCGATTGATTGCTTCGGAGGTCCTATTTGCCATGTCCTCGCTGAGTCGGCTAAAGGGACTGGGAGGTAGTTAGCCATGACTTTCTGATTTCCTCCAGCTGCTCGGATCGCCAGAGTGTAGACCGTGAGCCAGGACTCGGGATTGGTCTTGCTGTCGTATTTGTCGATGCCTGTAGGCTTGAAACCCGACGGCCAGTCGACCTGTTGTAGCTCCTGGGTGAAGGCCGGTATGCCTTCGTCTTCATAAGGGCTCCGACTCCGAACACAGCGGCGAAGCCGCTCGTGGTGGAGACCGAAACGCTTGTTCTTGTCTTCCAGTTGGCGTTGCTCATCTGCTTCTCGTTTACGGCGCCGAGCGATGATGTCTTGCCGAAGGTCGCGCCGTAGTCGGTCTCGGAGGTCCTGATCGTCCCGACGGTTGCTTTGACGTCGCCGGTTGTCGTTGGGGTTGCCGAGTGACGCCTAATGTGCCTTCGTATGCGGCTGACTGGAGCCAGCCACTCGACATCGCTTTGAGGTAAATGAGACTACCGTTGAGGATGTCGACCGGTTGGTCGGTATGAGGATATCACCCGACTGTTGGTGCTGCTGACATGCAGCGGCGGTAAGCATGGCTTTTATTGTAACGCCCAGAAATTCGCACCGAAATTTCGAACATTAATGTGTAATAAATCCCTGCCCAGGAAAGCCAGGGTACACAAACCAAGTTGCCATACAGAGTGTCTTACAAACAGAGTAAACTGTATATTACATAAATGCAGCGGAAAAAGGTAAAACGGAGTCTATAAACATCTGGCCGAGCAACCGATTCCATTCCCACAGGCACCTTGACGGCGGAGCCAGCGTATTCCTCAGGATGATCTTCATCTGACGCGTCCTCCAACACTGGGGGGGGGAAAATTGGAGCAAGGCTGAGTACCACCCACAGTACTCAACAAATCACACCCACAAATATGCATATGCACAGGGTACAAAGATGGGATAGGGTTTATTTGCGGAAAAGCAGTTGCAAAAGGGAAGTAGTTCGCAAACAGTAAAAAGTTGATTTAATTAACAATATTAACTTCCACTGATTAACGTTACACCACGTTAACCAGGCCCAACCATTCCCAACCGATTGACGCTAAACCACGTCAACCAGTCTCCACTGATGAACGCTACACCACGTTCACCAGACACCTCCGGGTACCGTTACACCACGTTACCCGGACTCCACTGATTAACGCTACACCACGTTAACCAGTCACCACCGGACAACGTACCACGCTGACCAGCTTTTCCCGACCAACGCTAAACCACGTTGACCAGGCCGCGCTGATGGAAGTTACACCACGACCACCAGGTGTAACTGATGAGAGTTACACCACACTCACCAGTCTCCACCGATTAGCGTTAAACCACGCTAACCAGTCACCCCCAGTCAACTCAACCACATCGACCGGACTCACACCTTCCACACACCAGTTTGATAAAACAGGATTAATTATCTAGGGTGAGACTAATCACGGTGAGTCTTGGCCAATGTGCCCATTACCGTGGGCGCGGCTATTCGAATAGTTTTACTCTGATCAGAGGTGTACAACTGTACCCACAAGACACAGCCCCCACACACGTTCCCGTGTGCCAGTACATCACCACGATGTCCCGTGCGAGGCTGTGACAGGACCGTTCACGCAACCCCTCCCTAACCATCTACACCACGCTGAGGTTGCACCTGCCGACAGGGCACGCCATATTGGCCAGGCTACCCCCCTTGCGCCACGGTGAATCCGGCAGCCGATCAACCCTACCCCGGGCCGACCCAACTCCATCACGCCCACCCTCTTCATCGGTGCCTAGGAGAGGGAGAAGAAACGCTTCAAGCCCAGCCGTTGCCCACGCTGGCTTGTGGCAAGTACGGGAAAGTTGCCCAAGTGGTTCCCGCGAACCGGTCCTTAATTGCCATGGGTGTGACAAGCAAAACCATACACCCACAGCCCACCATTTAGGTCAAAATTTTAGGAATTTAACAACAGCCTATCCAAGGTTCATTTTTTCCGACATTGAGTCGAGTCATACAAAAGAAATAGTATTTAATTCCCATGTGAGCTATGTTGCTAAGCATGGGCTAAACCATTCCTAAGAATTGTAAACTAGTCACATTATTACCCAGGTGACAAGGATTTAGTTATCAAAACTAAGGCTGAATCCTAACATTGTATAGGCAATACCCATCCACATGAATTATTAAATAATGCAGTTTATTTGCGTAAACAAAGCAATTTCAAAACGAAAAATGGTACAAATGATCAAGAGTATCAGTGCGACTTGCCTTGCTCCGGCTCAAGGTATTCGGCTACGATCTCGAAATACGCAGGAGAATTACCGGAGTCGGATTCTACAACAAACAATGCATAAACAATTAAAAACAGTACATGGGGGTCAACAAACATGGGCTGAAAGTATTTTTAATGGATTCTTGGCATTTTTCTAGATTTAATGAAATTTGAATGGACTTAATCAGAGTTCGCATGAAATAGTTATGATTTATTGAATTTTACTGCTATTTTCAGAGTGAATATAATTAACCAGTGATTTAATGCGCATTAACCGTTTAAAAGACGTCACCCGAGAGGGAGGCGACGGCGCACAGAGGCGGGCGCACCACGTGGCGCCACCACGGGCAACCATGCGGGCGAGCGAGCGAGCGGCCCCGATCTGCCACCCGGCAGATCGGACGGCCCCGGGGAGCGGCGGCCGAAGCCAGCCGTCCCGAGCGGGAGGCGGCAGCGCGCACGCGACCCGATGGTCGACGACGGCGACCACCCGGCGCGGCGGCGACCACACGGAGGGGCGGAAAGGAATGGGAAAACGAAAGGGGTTCTCACCGGCGGCTCGCGACGGCGCGAAGACGACGGTGGTGACGAAAAAGCGGCGGCGGCCTCGGGACGACGTCGGCGACGGAACTCCGACGGCGAGGAACGGGCAAGAGGCGATTCTGAGGTGTCCTACAGGATGAGGAGGACGGGAGAGGAGTTAGAGCGGAGAATGGTGACGCGGCACGGCGGGAATCACCGGCCGGAAAGGAGGCGGAGGGCCGATACTCACCGTGCGCGCGGGTGAGGCGGTCCAACGAGCTTCAACTTCCATGGAGTGGCGGCCGAGATGCGGCGCGGCGCGGCGGAGGTGCTGGCGGTGGCGGGGTGGCCTGACGGCGTCCGGAACGGCGGCGAGCGGCGGCCGGAGACGGCGAAAAAACGGTGGAGCTCGGGTGCGCGGTGGCGACGGGGTTCTGGGGCACTGAAAGCTCGCTGTGTTGGGGAAAAGATGGAGGAGAGGGTGGAGATGGTTTTTATACAGTCGGCCGGGAGAGATCGAGGCCGAACGGCCCCAATCGCGCACGGGAGAGTGGACGGCGGCGTGGGCATCGTGTGCAAGATTCTCGGGAGAGAGGGGACGTGGACGCCGGAGAACTCGGGGGAGTGGGGCGGACTCGGTCCACGACCGTTTGAACGAGTGGAGGGCGCGCGGGATGAGGCGGGAGGCGGCGCCGGATCGGACGGCTCCGGGGAATTTCCCCTCCGCCCGATTCGGACGGAGGAGGAAGATGATGATGACAGGCGGGCCGGGCCTGTCAGCGCGGTGCGTGGGTGCGGGTGCGAGCGAGTGCTCGGGAGCTCGGGCGCGAGGGCGCGGGTGCAGGCGCGAGGGCACGGCCGCGGGGCACGGGCGCGAGGGCACGGGGGCACGGGCGCGAGGAGGAAAAAGCCGGGGAGGAAAAAAAAGGACCCGGCCTGCGGCACGTGGGGAATGGCGGCACAGGAGCGGGCCAGCGGCCCCGAGGGAGAAAAAGAGAAAGGAAGAAGGAAAAAGATTTCCAGGACGATTTAAATTCCGATAAGCGTATTTGATTTATTAAAAATAGTTCCTGTGCTCTGTAAGTTCCACTAAAAATCCAGTTAATGTATTTTGGCACAGAGAATACAAGAAAAATATTCCCGGCCACGATAATTTATTATCTTGCATTTTACACCATCAATTAATTCCTCTAGCCTTTTTAAATTTATTTTCTTGGGTATTTTTCACAGGTAAAGTTTCTGTGTGGCTAAACTCAGGGTGTGACAAACCTACCCCCCTTAAACAGAATCTTGTCCCCGAGATTCGGAGGTGCTGGCGAAAAGGTGAGGATGGGCGGACTTCAGTTCGTCTTCTCGCTCCCAGGTGGCTTCTTCCTCTGAATGGTGACTCCACTGTACCTTGCAGAATCTGATTACCCGGCTCCTGGTGTTTCTTTCACTGATCTCCAGGATCCGTATTGGCTTCTCCAGATAGGTGAGGTCTTCCTGGATCTCGATCTGTTCCGGATCTGCCTATTCTGCTGGTATCCTCAGACACTTCTTCAGTTGTGACACGTGGAACACATCGTGTATGCCAGTCATTGAAGCTGGGAGGCTCAACTGATATGCCACTTCACCTTTACGGGCTAGCACTTGGTAGGGTCCCACGAAACGTGGTGCTAGCTTCCCTTTGGTTTGGAACCTGTGTACTCCGCGGAGTGGGGTGACGCGAAGGTACACGTAGTCTCCTTACTCGAAGCTTAAGTCTCGTCGTCGGTTGTCAGCATAACTCTTCTGTCTGGATTGAGCCGTCTTCAAACGCTCTCGTATTATGGCTACCTTCTCTTCTGCTTCTTTGAGTGCGTCGGTTCCGAATACCTGACGTTCACCTGTCTGATCCCAGAAAAGGGGTGTGCGGCACTTCCTGCCATACAGAGCTTCAAACGGTGCCATCTGCAAGCTGGCCTAGTAGCTGTTGTTGTACGAGAACTCTGCGTAGGGTAAGCTCTTATCCCATGTTCCTCCGAAGTCTAGTGCACAAGCTCTCAGCATGTCCTCCAATATCTGATTGACTCTTTCAGTCTGACCATCTGTTTGCGGATGATATGCTGTGCTGAAGTTCAGTCGGGTTCCCAACTCTTCTTGTAACTTCTGCCAAAACTTGGAAGTGAACTGGCTACCACGATCAGAAACGATCTTCTTGGGTACTCCATGTAAACACATTATGCGAGCCATATACAGTTCCGCCAGTTTCTTACCCGAGTACGTGGTATGCACGGGGATGAAATGCGCAACTTTGGTGAGTCGATCCACGATCACCCAGATTGAGTCATACCCCGATGATGTCCGGGGCAACCCGGTGATAAAATCCATCCCGATCTCTTCCTACTTCCACTCTGGGACCTTGAGTGGCTGTAGCAGTCCTGCAGGCCGTTGGTGTTCTGCCTTGACTCGCTGACACACATCACAAAGTGCCACAAACTCGGCGATTTCCCTTCTCATGCTGGCCCACCAAAACTTGGTTCTACGGTCTTGGTACATCTTGGTGCTTCCTGGATGAATGGAGTACTGCGTCTCATGGGCTTCCCAGAGTATTAGGTCCTTGAGTTCTTTATTCTCTGGAATGCACAAACGTTCCCCCATCCATACCGTCCCGTTCTCATCTTCCGTAAAACCTTGAGCTTTTCCGACTCTCATGTTCTTCTTAAGTTCTTCGATTTCTGGATCGTTCGCTTGTGCCTTGCGAACTTGATCAAAAAGCGTGGGTTGAGCCTCTAGGGCTGCCACGAATCCATGTTCAACAATGCCCAGATTCAAGCATTCAAACTCTTGCTGCATTTCCTTGCACATTGCCTCTGCCTGAGCGGTGTTGCAGTAACTTTTCCTGCTCAAGGCGTCTGCCACGACATTGGCTTTCCCTGGATGGTAATGTATCCCCACATCATAGTCCTTAATCAGTTCCAGCCACCTTCTCTGGCGGAGGTTCAAATCAGGCTGGGTGAAGATGTACTTCAAGCTCTTGTGGTCCGTATAAATCTCACTACGGTTACCAATGAGGTAATGCCGCCAAATTTTCAAAGCATGGACCACTGCGGCCAATTCCAGGTCGTGTGGGTGCCATGGGCCCCAGGTACCTCATGACAAGCATATGGGCCACTCGGATAGAGGATGGGCCTAGCCTTGTAATTAGAGATATAGCTAGATTCGGCAGGCTTCGCCTTGTATAGAAAGGAATATACAGTCCTAGTCGGGTGCGTTATATCTCTAAGGGGAGATCTCCTAGTCGTAATCTGATGGGGACTCCTACCTTGTAATCCTGTCCCCCAGTATATAAGGGGAGGCAGGGCGCCCCATGAGGGCAGAAGAGCTCATAGAAGCACACGGCCATACGGTTCATCAGAATCGCCACCATAATTCCTCAAAGGAATACATATAAACTGGACGTAGGGTATTACCTCACATCGAGGGCCTGAACCAGTATAAAATCTCTCTGTGTTCCTTTGCAATCCACCGAGTTTCCATCCGCCAACTAGCCCCATATATTTATTGCCGGTGTAAAACATCGACAGGTCGTGTGTTGGGTAATTGCTCTCATGGGGGCATAACTGACGCGATGCATAGGCTACAACCCTACCTTCTTGCATCAACACGCACCCTAGCCCTTGGCGGGATGCATCACAGTACACTTGGAAATCCTTCTTGGGATCAGGTAAGATCAAAACCGATGCTGAAACCAACTTCTTCTTGAGTTCTTCAAAGCTATGATTGCAGTCAGGGGTCCAGACAAACTTAACATCCTTCTTCAGTAGTTGAGTCATAGGTCTGGCAATCTTCGAGAAGTTCTCGATGAACTGGCGGTAGTATCCCGCAAGTCCAAGAAAACTCCTTACCTGTGTCACTGTCTTAGGCGGTTTCCAATTGGTGACGGATTCCACGTTCGTTGGATCCATGGCAACTCCTTGAGCGGTGATGATATGTCCGAGGAATTGCACTTCTCTCAGCCAGAAGTCGCACTTGCTGAACTTGGCGTACAACTGGTGTTCTCTCAACTTTTCCAGAACCAAACGAAGATGTTGCTCATGCTTTTCCATTGACTTCGAGTAGATCAAGATGTCGTCGATGAACACTACCACAAACTTGTCCAGGAACTCCATGAATACCTTGTTCATCAGATTCATGAAAAAGGCGGGTGCATTGGTCAGTCCAAAGGACATAACACTGCACTCATACAACCCATACCGCGTGGTGAAGGCTGTCTTTGGTATATCCTCTTCTTGAATTCTAAGTTGATGATAGCCTGATCGCAGGTCTATCTTGGAGAAGACGGTGGCACCCTCCAATTGATCGAACAGATCATCAATCCTCGGCAAAGGGTACTTGTTCTTGATGGTGACATCGTTTAGTGCGCGGTAGTCCACGCACATCCGTTTTGTCTTGTCTTTCTTTTCCACAAAGATGACTGGTGCTCCCCAAGGTGATGTGCTTGGTCGGATGTAACCCTTCTGTAGCAGGTCGTCGACTTGCTTCTTGACTTTGGCCATCTCATTCGGTGCCATTCTGTAAGGCCTCTTGTATATTGGCGCTGTTCCAGGTGCCAGATCAATCTTGAATTCAATTTCCCTTTTTGGTGGCATCCCTGGTAGGTCCTCTGGGAACACATCCTGGTATTCCCTTACTATTGGAATATCCTGTATTCTCCTTTCTGGCTTTGTTCCACCTTCCGACAGTTGCTCTACTGCGACTTGATTTAAGCTTGCTTCCCGATGCAACGGCACGGGTGACTTGAAGATAACCAATTCTCCTTGTGTTCACCATCTGAAGGGGAGAGCAAAGGAAGGGGAGAGCAGAGGGAGGGGAGGAGAAAAACAGGTGGCTCAGAAACAGGGGTGATAATTAAGTGATTGGATTAAATTAACTGAACTTCTTGGTTGGAAACATAGGAAAAACAGTTCAACTCCTAATTACGGCGGACATACCACAACAGACGGCATGCCACCACTAACCCCAAACAAACAAACATTCCTAACATTACAACTAAATAGGAAATCAAACTAAGAAAACGGCAAAGCTAAGGGTGGCGCGTCTAATGCTCCGAGCGGCTTCGACGGTCATCCGAGTCATACTCCGGCTCCTGCTCGTCTCCGGCCTTGTCGTCTGTGCGGCTCCTGGATCCGCCCACATAATCCACACTCCCATGGGCTGAAGAACTGGCCTCGCTACGGGTGCGGGACCCACTGAAGGAGCTGCTGTCGTCCGTAGAAGTGAAACCCCCGTGGATGCTGGTGCCTCCCTGAGAGCCATCGCCATCAGACGATGCACTAATCCATCCACCCGTCGGTGCTGGTACTGGAGCAGGTGCAGGCACTGGAGCTGGTGCTGGAGTTGGTGCTGGAGCTGGTGCCGGTGGGGGTGGTGGTGCGTTTACAGATAGCAAAGGTGGGGGCGAATCAATGTATGCTCAGATCCAAATAAGTAAACAATAAATAATTTGGAAACAACAACGATTTTATGCAGTAAATAGTTTTGTGAGTAAAAATTTTGGGACCGACAAAATACCATTGCGAAACCACATAATACCACATAAGATTCACATAATAATTTCAACACAAATAAAGAGATTTTATGCATGCTGTAAATCAAACCTTTCCCAAGAATAACCAATGTTTTCCCAACATTTGGACACTATGTCAATCCTTGAAACAAAAATTTAACTCCAGGTTTGACTCAAATTTTCCATCACATAAACGGCCAAGATTTTACCCCAACCTGAAAATAGATTCCCACTTTTCCCAAAATAACTCCAACTGTAAGAGGCATATGCAAATGGGAATTTTAGAGGGCTCTTAGGGTTTCCATTTGGCTGGTCCTACGGTCAAGCTCGGCTCTGATACCAACTTGTAACGCCCAGAAATTCGCACCGAAATTCTGAACATTAATGTGTAATAAATCCCTGCCTACGAAAGCCAGGGTACACAAACCAAGTTGCCATACAGAGTGTCTTACAAACAGAGTAAACTGTATATTACATAAATGCAGCGGAAAAAGGTAAAACGGAGTCTATAAACATCTGGCCAAGCAGCCGATTCCATTCCCACAGGCACCTTGACGGTGGAGCCAGCCTATTCCTCAGGATGATCTTCATCTGACGTGTCCTCCAACACTGGGGGGGAAAATTGGAGCAAGGCTGAGTACCACCCACAGTACTCAACAAATCACACCCACAAATATGCATATGCACAGGGTACAAAGATGGGATAGGGTTTATTTGCGGAAAAGCAGTTGCAAAAGGGAAGTAGTTCGCAAACAGTAAAAAGTTGATTTAATTAACAATATTAACTTCCACTGATTAACGTTACACCACGTTAACCAGGCCCAACCATTCCCAACCGATTGACGCTAAACCACGTCAACCAGTCTCCACTGATGAACGCTACACCACGTTCACCAGACACCTCCGGATACCGTTACACCACGTTACCCGGACTCCACTGATTAACGCTACACCACGTTAACCAGTCACCACTGGACAACATACCACGCTGACCAGCTTTTCCCGACCAACGCTAAACCACGTTGACCAGGCCGCGCTGATGGAAGTTACACCACGACCACCAGGTGTAACTGATGAGAGTTACACCACACTCACCAGTCTCCACCGATTAGCGTTAAACCACGCTAACCAGTCACCCCCAGTCAACTCAACCACGTCGACCGGACTCACACCTTCCACACACCAGTTTGATAAAATAGGATTAATTATCTAGGGTGAGACTAATCACGGTGAGTCTTGGCCAATGTGCCCATTACCGCGGGCGCGGCTATTCGAATAGTTTTACTCTGATCAGAGGTGTACAACTGTACCCACAAGACACAGTCCCCACACACGTTCCCGTGTGCCAGTACATCACCACGATGTCCCGTGCGAGGCTGTGACAGGACCGTTCACGCAACCCCTCCCTAACCATCCACACCACGCTGAGGTTGCACCTGCCGACAGGGCACGCCATATTGGCCAGGCTACCCCCCTTGCGCCACGGTGAATCCGGCAGCCGATCAACCCTACCCCGGGCCGACCCAACTCCATCACGCCCACCCTCTTCATCGGTGCCTAGGAGAGGGAGAAGAAACGCTTCAAGCCCAGCCGTTGCCCACGCTGGCTTGTGGCAAGTACGGGAAGTTGCCCAAGTGGTTCCCGCGAACCGGTCCTTAATTGCCATGGGTGTGACAAGCAAAACCATACACCCACAGCCCACCATTTAGGTCAAAATTTTAGGAATTTAACAACAGCCTATCCAAGGTTCCATTTTTCCGACATTGAGTCGAGTCATACAAAATAAATAGTATTTAATTCCCATGTGAGCTATGTTGCTAAGCATGGCTAACCATTCCTAAGAATTGTAAACTAGTCACATTATTACCCAGGTGACAAGGATTTAGTTATCAAAACTAAGGCTGAATCCTAACATTGTATAGGCAATACCCATCCACATGAATTATTAAAATAATGCAGTTTATTTGCGTAAACAAAGCAATTTAACGAAAAATGGGTACAAATTGATCAAAGTATCAGTGCGACTTGCCTTGCTCCGGCTTAAGGTATTCGGCTATGATCTCGAAATACGCAGGAGAATTACCGGCGTCGGATTCTACAACAAACAATGCATAAACAATTAAAAACAGTACATGGGGGTCAACAAACATGGGCTGAAAGTATTTTTAATGGATTCTTGGCATTTTTCTGGATTTAATGAAATTTGAATGGACTTAATCAGAGTTAGCATGAAATAGTTATGATTTATTGAATTTTACTGCTATTTTCAGAGTGAATATAATTAACCAGTGATTTAATGCGCATTAACCGATTAAAAGACGTCACCCGAGAGGGAGGCGACGGTGCACAGAGGCGGGCGCACCACGTGGCGCCACCGCGGGGAACCACGCGGGCGAGCGAGCGGGCAGCCCCGATCTGCCACCCGGCAGATCGGACGGCCCCAGGGAGCGGCAGCCGAAGCCAGCCGTCCCGAGCGGGAGGCGGCAGCGCGCACGCGACCCGATGGTCGACGACGGCGACCACCCGGCGCGGCGGCGACCACACGGAGGGGCGGAAAGGAAAGGGAAAACGAAAGGGGTTCTCACCGGCGGCGAGCGACGGCGAGCGACGGCGCGAAGACGACGGTGGCGACGAAAAAGCGGCGGCGGCCTCAGGACGACGTCGGCGACGGAACTCCGACGGCGGGGAATGGGCGAGAGACGATCACCGAGGTGTCCTGGAGGATGAGGAGGACGGGAGAGGAGTTAGAGCGGAGAATGGTGACGTGGCGCGGCGGGAATCATCGGCCGGAAAGGAGGCGGAGGGCCGATACTCACCGTGCGCGCGGGCGAGGCGGTCCGGCGAGCTTCAGCTTCCACGGAGTGGCGGCCGAGATGCGGCGCGGCGCGGCGGAGGTGCTGGCGGGGGCGGGGTGGCCTGACGGTGTCCGGAACGGCGGCGAGCGGCGGCCAGAGGCGGCGAAAAAACGGTGGAGCTCGGGTGCGCGGTGGCGATGGGGTTCTGGGGCACTTGAAAGCTCGGCGTGTTGGGGAAAAGATGGAGGAGATGGTGGAGATGGTTTTTATACAGTCAGCCGGGAGAGATCGAGGCCGAACAACCCCAATCGCGCACGGGAGAGTGGACGGCGGCGTGGGCATCGTGTGCGAGATTCTCGGGAGAGAGGGGACGTGGACGCCGGAGAACTCGGGGGAGTGGGGTGGACTCGGTCCGCGACCGTTTGAACGAGTGGAGGGCGCGCGGGATGAGGCGGGAGGCGGCGCCGGATCGGACGGCTCCGGGGAATTTCCCCTCCGCCCGATTCGGACGGAGGAGGAAGATGATGATGACAGGCGGGCCCGGCCTGTCAGCGGGGTGCGTGGGCGCGGGTGCAAGCGAGGGCGCGGGAGCTCGGGCGCGGGCGCGGGCGCGAAGGCGCGGCCGTGGGGCACGGGCGCGAGGGCGCGGGGGCACGGGCGCGAGGAGGAAAAGGCCGGGGAGGAAAAAAAAAAGGACCCGGCCTGCGGCGCGTGGGGAATGGCGGCACAAGAGTGGGCCAGCGGCCCCAAGGGAGAAAAAGAGAAAGGAAGAAGGAAAAAGATTTCCAGGACGATTTAAATTCCGATAAGCGTATTTGATTTATTAAAAATAGTTCCTGTGCTCTGTAAATTCCACTAAAAATCTAGTTAATGTATTTTGGCACAGAGAATACAAGAAAAATATTCCCGGCCACGATAATTTAGTATCTTGCATTTTACACCATCAATTAATTCCTCTAGCCTTTTTAAATTTATTTTCTTGGGTATTTTTCACAGGTAAAGTTTTTGTGTGGCTAAACTCAGGGTGTGACATTTATCCTTGCGATCGTCGGGGTGGCTTGGTGATCAGTCCCGAACTGGAGTGTATCCAGTAGAGTTGCAGCGGCCACGATGTTCTGTTGAGGAGTAATGAAGACGTCGTGGTCGCAGACTCGGGTTTGGAGGATTTGTTGCTGTACAGTCTGCCTGGCCTTGCGTAGAGCGTCGTGCCGACGTCTTGCTTCTTCCTCCTGTTGCTCTCGTAGTCGGCGTGCTTCCTCCTCTTGCTGCTTGCGTAGTCGGCGTGATTCCTGAGTAGGAGTAGAGCCTTTGGATGCCATGAAGATTTCTCGTGGTGGGGAGAAGCTTGCCGAACTGCTGTCCGACTTAGAGTCGGAATCCGATTGAGAGTCGTAGTCTGACTGAGAGTTGTAGTTGGAATAGTTGATGGGGGTGATTATAACTCTGACCTCCCTAGATCCGATCTCGAGCAGCTCTGGGCAATATCCGAGTTGAACTCCAGAGGATTAGGTTTGCCGCGTCGGATGTTGTCTGAAGATATCCGTGGCATTGCCAAGTCTGTACGAGAGATTGATGATCTCTTTCCTTCTTAGCTCGATCTTGGCCGGCTCAAGGCCGAGTCCGAGTCAAACACCGAAGGAAAGAGTTGTCCCGAGACCCGGACAAGATGAAGATTGCCGCAGCAAGTCGATGAGGGTTGCTGCAGCATCGTGTGGACCGACTGGCGCGGAGTCGGCCGGTTCCCTAGCAGATCGGATCGAGTCCGAGTCAGCCAAGGTGAGATTGCCGATCTGGTCGGCGACGAAGTCAAGGCTTCCGAATGCAATTGTATCTTTGGGGGAGAGTTTGTCGCCGTCGATTCCGGTTGCTGGATCCATCGAGCTTGTAGATGTAGATCACGTCGAAGCCCCTACCTGGCGCGCCAACTGTCGATGTTTTACATCGGCAATAAATATATGGGGCTACTCGGCGGATGGAAAATTGATGGATTGCAAAGGAACACAGAGAGATTTTATACTAGTTCAGGCCCTCGATGTGAGGTAATACCCTACATCCAGTTGTGGTGTTATTCCAGGATTTGTGGTGGTGATTCTGGTGAACCCACTCAACCTTTCCTCATGGGGCGCCCTGCCTCCCCTTATATACTGAGGGACAGGGTTACAAGGTAGGAGTCCCAACTGGATTATGGCCAAGGGATCTCCTCTTAGAGATATAACGCACCCAACTAGGACTGTGTTTTCCTTATCGTACAAGGCAAAGTCTGCCAAGTGTGGCTATATCCCTAATTACAAGGCTAGGCCCATCCTCTATTCGAGTGGCCCATATGCTTGTCATAAGGTACCTAGGGCCCATGGCACCCACACCACCGGTGGCGAGCCGGTGAATGGAGGCAGGGAGGGTTCTAGATCAGAATAGTAGAACCACTCCTTATGGCAACCTTTCAAGGAGGATTTCAAAGGAAGATTGATATATATTTTCTTCATTTCACTCCTCAACTGAAGGCCAGCTCCCCTAATCACCTGGACCTTATTCTTGGATGGTTGGGGCTTGATGTCGAATAAGTGCCTAATGAAATTGAAGTGGGGTTCTATACCCAAGTAGCACTCACAAAGAGTCACGAATATAGAGATTTGTAAGATCGAGTTGGGATTGAGATTCACCAACTCCAATCCGTAGAAGCTAAGAAGACGGCGGAGGAACTCAGAAGAGGGAAGAAATAAATCCCGGTCAAAAAAAGAGGCAAAAACAACAGTCTCGCTGGCTTGGGGATTTGGAACCAACTCACCCTCAGCCGGGCGCCAACGGATGATGTCACGGTTTTGCAGCCACAGCGACTTCTCCAGCCTTTCTAGCTTTGACCGGCTGCAATCTGAGGTCGGCCACCCTTCGTTCGACGCCCCAACGAAATCTGGAACCTTCGGCATGGTTGGGGGACAAGAAATTTGGGGGAAATGTGGTCGGGGGCTGGGGATGGACAAAGGAAAGCGGAATCGCTTGAGCTTCAATGGGGAGGAGCAAGCAATGGCGAACCCTAGCGGAGCGGGAGGCGAAATTTTGGTGCGGAGCTGGGAAGACGAAATGATTGGTCGCTTGGGGAAGATGAGGAATCTTTTCTCTCTCCCCCACCCTTTATAGAGCCTGTGCCGACTCATGGGCTTGGGCTTACACAGTCAATACTGGGCCACCAAGATATGAGTTTCTATAGTAGTACGCTCAATATGGGCCATTCACTGGCTGAGTTAAAATTGCAGTACAAGTGCTACCAATAGGAATCGATGAGGTAAACAGATATGCTTCATGAAGGCCTAATTGCTAAACACATGTGTTTGGATATCTGTTTTATCCACCAGGTATTGAGGATATATCCTTATAAGGATCACAAGCTGGTCTTCATCAACATTGGGGATGCAGGTATCTCTCAAGTACACCTGACCACGCAATGGATCTATTTTCATAAAGTGATACTTGGCCTACATGCTTGGCCAACAGTTGCCATGAGCAACATTATTCCAGCCGACATGACGCTGAAGAGTCTAACTTCTGAGTAGTGCACTACTCGGGAGAGACTATAAATATCCTTTCCAGCTGACATGATGCTGAGGAGTCTAACTTTTGAGTGGGACGCCACTCGGGACAGACTATAAACCCCCTTTTCTGGCTGACATGAAGCTGAAGAGTCCCATATACTAGTGGCATGCTACTCGGCAAGACTATAAATTATATTCCAGTTGACATTATACCGAAGAGTCTCATATACCAGTAGTATACTATTTGGGAAAGACTACAAGGTTAAAGATCTTTGACTTTATGTTTAATTGGTTTCACAATTAAGCACAAAGTCGGGGGCTACACCTAATAGGTGCGCCTATTTGGTGCACACTATTCATACATCTATATGAAGCCCTTCATAGCCTCGCTGCCTACTGACATGAAGCAAGACTCAGGAAGAAAACGCACTCGGACAAAGAGTACTCGGGAGCAATGCACTCAGGCAATCTTCACCGTGGAGGATGAGCACTCGGCATCAGCTATGACTCAACTATGAAGGTCTCAGGGGCTACTGTGGAGGCCATGGGCCCCGGGTACCTCATCACAAGCATAAGGGCCACTCGGACAGAGGATGGGCCGAGACTTGTAATTAGAGATATAGTAGCACCCGGCGGACTTTGCCTTGTACAAAAAGGAATATATAGTCCTAGTCGGGTAAGATGTATCTCTAAGAAGGAAATCCCTTGGCCGTGTTCGGCTGGGATTCCTACCTTGTGCCCCTGTCCCCCGGTATATAAGGGGAGGCAGGGTGCCCCGTGAGGGCAGATCATCAAGAGTTCATTAGAACCACCACCATAATCCTCAAAGGAATACATCCCAACTGGACGTAGGGTATTACCTCGCATCGAGGGCCTGAACCAGTATAAAATCTCTCCATGTTCCTTTGCAATCCACTGAGTTTCCATCCGCTGAGTAGCCCCATATTCATATTGCCGGTGTAAAACATCGACAGAAGGAGCCCCAGCAAAAGGATAAGAAAGACACAGAAAAGCAAGTATAGAACAAGTCCGGCAACCGCAAGCGGAAGTCAGACAACATGGTGGCTGTTGTGGAGCATACTCAGTCGTGACCCCCAAGGACAAACGAGTACCAAAAAGTGATGAACGGGCCATGCCCCTTTCATCTAAAGGGCAAACACGTGGCTAAGGACTACTTCATGCTCAAGAAGTTTGCTTCCGAGCAGGCTTCAACATCTGGCGGCAATAAAGACAAGGACAAGCCAAATTCAGGCATAGCCGGCAGTTACCAAGATCCCCAAGCTGAGCTCAACCACATTTTTGGAGGGCCGTCTGCATACGAGTCCAAGAGAAAGCAGAAACTGACAGCACGCGAAGTCAACTCGGTCTCTATAACAGACGCCCCCCAGTACTTGCGTTGGTTAGAAACGCCCATCACGTTTGACTGCGCGGACCACCCAGATTGGGTTACTCACCCAAGACGCTATACACTCATCCTGGACCCGATCATCAGGAGCATCAAACTAAAGAAGGTTCTCATCGATGGTGGAAGTGCTCTCAATATATTGTTCACCAAGACACTCGACGAGATGAAGATTCCTCGTTCCGAGCTGTGGCTGAGTACAACGCCCTTCCACGGGGTAATCCCCGGCCTGTCTTCTACTCCACTCGGACAGATAACTCTACCAGTTACTTTTGGCACGCGGGATAATTTTTGCACTCAGAATATCTGCTTCGAGGCTGCAAACTTGGAGACTGCATATCACGCGATCCTCGGACGGCTAGCACTAGCCAAGTTCATGGCGGTGCCGCAATATACCTACATGATTCTCAAGATGCCAGGACCAGTTGGAGTACTTTCTCTTTGCAGTGATGTCAAGCAAGCCTTCACCTGCGATAAGGAGAGCTGTGAGCTGGCCCAATCTCAAGAAGCGGCAGTCGGGCACAATAGGATCCGACTAGCCGCTACAACAGCAAGCGAGGACAAGCAAGCTCTGGCCAAAAAAGTAGCCAAGTCAGGAATTTCAGCGGATTCTGAAACAAAGAAATCCCCCTAGACCCTTCCGACCCCTCCAAAACTGCTCTTGTCGGGACAGGACTCGACCCCAAATAAGAAGACACGCTCGTCACCTTCCTCCTGGTGAACAGGGATATATTTGCTTGGAAACCTTCCGACATGCCTGGTGTACCAAGGGAGGTGATTGAAGAATTTCCTCAACGTCAAGCCAGACGCCAAGCCAGTCAAACAACGACTAGGCGCTTCACACAAGACCGCAAAGATGCTATTCGGGAGGAGATAACCAAGCTCCTTGTAGCTAGGTTCATCAAAGAGGTCTACTACCCGGATTGGCTGGCAAACCCAGTCTTGGTCTGGAAGAAGAATGATAAATGGCACATGTGCGTCGACTACACCGACTTAAACAAGGCGTGCCCCAATGACCCATTTGGTCTACCTAGAATAGATCAGGGGGTGGATTCAACTGTAGGGTGCGAACTTCTCAGCTTTCTCGACTGTTACTTGGGATATCACCACATCAGCTTGAAGGAGGAGGACTGCCGGAGGACGTCTTTCATCACGCCGTTTGGAGCATACTGCTATGTCACTATGTGTTCGGGTTGAAAGACGCCGGAGCAACGTATCAACGAGCAATCCAGCGGTGTTTACACACTTAACTCAAGTGCAATGTGGAGGCGTATGTCGATAACGTGGTGATTAAGACAATATCCAAGGAAGACCTCATCGCCGACTTGGAAGAAACTTTCCAAAGCCTTTGGAGATTCAACATGAAGTTGACTCCGGAAAAGTGCGCCTTCGGTGTACCGTCCGGCAAGCTACTCGGCTTCATCATATCACATGGAGGCATCGAGGCTAATCTAGAGAAAATCAATGCTATCATGAACATGACACCCCCAACTAGCCATAAGGACGTCCAAAAGCTGATAGGCTGCATGGCGGCACTCAGCCGATTCATCTCCCGACTTGGTGAACGGGGCATGCCCATTTTCAAACTATTGAAGAAAACGGATAATTTTCAATGGACACCCGAAGCCCAGCAAGCTTTCGAAGACTTCAAGAAGTTCCTCACATCACCACCTGTGTTGGCATCACCCATGCCACAGGAACCACTAATGTTATATCCGACGGCAACTACTCAAGTAGTCAGCATGGTGCACGGTACTCAGGTCATATACAGAAAATACAAAGTCTAGTCTAATTCGTCAGCGAGGTCCTAGCCCACTCCAAGATGAGATATCCTTAAGTCCAGAAGCTGTTATATGACCTACTCATCACTGTCCGGAAACTGGTGCACTATTTTCAGTTGCACCAAGTAACTGTTATCACATCGTATCCACTCGAGGACGTCCTACATAATAGCGAGGCCATTCGTAGAATCGCTAAATGGGCGCTCGAGTTGATGGCATTTCACATCATCTTTCAGCCACGGACAACAATCAAATCTCAAGCTCTAGCCGACTTTGTGGTTGAGTGGACAGAAGTCCAGACGACTACAAACGTGGACAAGCTAGAGTACAGTAGAATGTACTTCGACGGTTCTCTACAGATCGGTGGTGCAGGGGCTAGCATCGTGCTGACGTCACCCACTAGCGAAAAACTCAAGTACGTTCTCCAGATTCACTTTTCAGCTTCCCACAATGTTGCTGAGTACGAGGCACTCATCCACGGGCTCCACATTGCCATATCACTCGGCATCCACCGACTAGTCTTACGCGGGGATTCTCAACTCATGGTCAGTCAAGTCATGAAAGACTAGACATGTGTTGACAATAATATGGCGGCATATTGTTAGAAGGTCCAAAAGCTAGAAAACAAGTTCGATGGGTTGGAGATAACTCATGTATTGCGACAATACAACGAAGCTGCAAATGAATTAGCCAATATGGGATCTAAACGAGAGGTGGTCCCGACTGGGATTTTTGTCGAGCAAGTACTGGAGCCATTAGTCAAAAAGAAAATAATACTTGACCAATCAGGGGCTGAGCCTACCCTAGCAATAAATGAAGTGCTAATCATCTCTCAAGATTGGTGAACTCCAGTTGTGAAATTCCTCTTGAACGACGAACTCCTAGCAAATCATAGTGAAGCCATGTGAATCAAACGTCGAAGCAAATGTTTCCTTGTAGTCAAAGAAGACCTGTATCGTCGAAGTGCATCCAGAGTCCTCATGTGCTGCGTCATGAGGGCAAGCAGATTCTGCAGTCGATTCACTTGGGTATTTGTGGCAACCACGCTGCATCCAGGACGTTAGTCGGAAAGGCTTACAGACAGGGTTTCTTCTGGCCGACTACGGTAACAGCTACTAAAGACATAGTTCGCACATGAGAGGGATGCTAATTCTATGCACGGCAAACACATCTTCTAGCTCAAAAACTTCAAACAATTCCAATCTCTTGGCCCTTTACAGTTTGGGGGCTTGACATGGTTGGGCCGTTCAAAAAAGCGCCAGGAGGGTTAACACACTTGTTCGTCGCAGTGGATAAATTCACAAAGTGGATTGAGGCAAAACCCATTTCTACCATCACAACGGCACAAGCAAAGGACTTCATCATGAGTATTTTATATTGATCTAGAGTTCCTAACCGCAACATAATGGACAACAGTACTTAGTTCACTGGCGGCGTGTTCCAAGATTTCTGTGACGACTTCGGCATCAAGATCTGTTATGCTTCTGTGGCACACCTACGGAGTAATGGGTAGGTCGAGCATGCTAATGGCATGATCTTACAAGGTGTCAAGGCTAGGGTGTTCGACCGACTACAACCATATGCAGGGCGGTGGGTACAGGAACTCCCATCCATTCTATGGTCTCTAAGAACCACTGTTAGTCGGGCAATAGGGCAATCCCCTTTCTTCCTAGTCTATGGTGCTGAGGCTGTGTTACCAACCGAGTTGGAGTTCGGCTCTCCGCGAGTCCGGGCCCACTTAGAAGACAAATCAAATGAAGACTGACTGGTCGAACTCAATCAGTTGTAGGAAGCAAGGGACATCGCAACTATTTAGTCGGCAAGGTACCTTCAAGGCCTGTGTCGTTATCACAGTCGAAATGTTTGTGGCCACGCCTTTTTCGTGGGAGATCTCATGTTCAGAAAAATTAAAACCACCAAAGACAGGCATAAACTATCCCCTTTGTGTGAAGGGCCGTTCATTATCGTTGAGGTGACACGTCCGGGCGTCTACCGACTAAAGACTGAAGACGATGCCCTTGTCAGAAACTCATGAAATATAGAACAACTATGTCCTTTCTATACCTAAGTTTTGTATTTCATATATACATATGTATATATGTTTTTTCTCTGACTCCCTACATCGCTGGTCGCAACCGAGTAGTGAGTCGGGGGCTGGATGTATTATATGCCTTGTTAATAAAATCCGAGTTTGCTTTATCTAAGTCATGAAGTTCAACAATGATTATGTTAAGTTTGCCGGAGTATAGCTTTCAGAGGAGAATGTTTTTCTTAAGTTCTTATCGATCTACTCGTTGTAAATTACATAATCGGGTAAATCTAATGACGACTAAGAATAAAAAAGTACTCGGCAGCATTGTACAGATATTTACAAATGTCTTCACAAAAGTTATATACACCGACTTCATAATTGTTTTGCTCTTACATACCCAGGTCCTTAGCTATTGCCTCCGCAGTTGGCCTCACCTGGCTGATCTACTCCAGTGCCTCTTCAGGAGTTGTCTCGTCGGCAAAACCCTCACCGATGGCCTCGATATTTACCCTAGGGTAGATCGATTTGGTCATGGCAAGAGTTTGGGCGACGCTGATAGTTACACGCTCATCCGAGTACTTCTTCAAGATACTTGGGGCTTCGCTTAGGGGTGCCTGCACCTGGGAGATGGTACTGGAGCTGGTCCCATCATGGTGAGGTTCCATAATATCCAGGAGCCCTTTCATAGATCCGACAAGGATTTCCCATGACTCCTTGGCAATCTTGATATCCTCTACAAAGGCGTTAAACTGGATCTGGGCATTGGCTTTTGAAGCTGTTCAGATGCATCAACAAGAATTTTTGTTAGCCGAAACACGCAGTCGGAGCAACAAGTAGTTGAGCTAAGATCATTGTCAAGCAGGAGACTTACTGGCATAGTTGGCCTTCACCTTGGCTTTATCCTTCTCTACTTCGGCTTTGGCCTTTTCTATTTCCTTCAGCTTTGGCCTTTTCTATTTCCTTCAGCTTGCTATCTTGTTGTTTCTTCTCCTCTGCCTGGGCCTTTAGCTCGGCTTCAAGGGCTGCTATCGATGTTTTGTATCGGCAATAATAATATGGGGCTACTCGTGAGACCTAAACTTGATGGATTGCAAAGGAACATGAAACAATTTATACTGGTTCAGGCCCTCGAGATGAGGTAATACCCTATTTCCAGTTGTGGTGTATTGCCTTTGAGGTTTCTCTGGTGAGATTTTTGCTATGCCCTTACAGGGTGCCTTGCCTCCCCTATTATACCGAGGGACAGGGTTACAGAGTAGGAATCCCAGTCGGACTCCGACCATGGGATTTCCTTCTAGGAATACAACATTCCTGACTAGGACTATATCCTTCGCTTGTCATACAGGTTATGTATGCTGAGTCCTATTATATCCCTGATTACAAGGTTGGACCCATCCTCTCTTCGAGTAGCCCAATAGCTTCTCATAAGGTACCCGGGGGCCCATGGCCTCCACAGCTGCAAATCAGAACAGTCAAGAAAGATTGTGGTCAAAACTCAACAAGGCAATCGGGAATCAACAACACTGGAGAAATCTGCTCGGGATTTACTCGGGAGGATTACATGGAAGACTTACTTCTGATCTTTTTGGCTAGAGCCCAGTTTTCATCCCTTAGCTTATGTTTCCCTTTCTTGGCTAGTCCGCTCCAGGTCCCCTTGGCTACCTGGAGCTGGCCCAGTCGTTGGAGATGGGGGGCGAGCTTGGTCAGCACCCTGTTTATCTTCTCCGAGTGATCAACAATCTTCTGCTCAGAGCAAAATAAAGGAAAGCGAAGTTAAATGGCAGAGTATCATATCAATGGAAATCGTCAAGAACCCAATATGGCGAGATTTGCTACATATCTAGACTCCCCTGGACATAGTGATTGCAGCATGTAGAAGATTTTCGCGCTCTCTCGATGCTGCTTGCTCATCGTGCTCGTAGGTCTCCGCAACTCCCTCGGGAGTGACCCAATGAAAAGTTCTTAGGAAGTTGCATGGAGGGGCTTCGAGCCTGGGGAGATCTCCTTCATCAGAAGACGACGACGATATTGATGGCGATGGGGTCCTGGACCTGAACTCGGTGGCTGCAGGGGCTTCAGTGATCTACTCAAGGGCTAGAGCAAGCAACTTCAGCACTCGCTCCCTAGTCGGCCAACACTGGTGATCCTACTGTCAGGACTGCTTCAGCTTCTGCAGCTGAGGCGGCCTTTGGCTTGGCAGGTGCAATTGCTGGAGCTGGCTCAGCTAGGATTGGCTCAGGGATAGGGGCTGCTGGCATAGTCCCCTTCGGATCTATGTCAACTCGCGTCTTGCACAATATGTCAAATGTCAAGATACTACCACATCATTCAAGAATCTTAGAAGATTGAAAATTGCTTACCTCTTGGAAGTCTTGAACTTCCACGAGGGAGCTCTAGAAGCTATCAGTGAGGAGCTTGATGGCCAGCTCGGTGGCGGAGAGCTGCCACTGTCGGGCTAGTTGGAGCAGCAGTCGGTGGTGGCGATTTGGCTCTAGTTGGCTCTGTTTCTAGTGCAGCCAACTGGGGTGTTGAGGTACTCGCGGTGCTGGCCTTGGGCTCGATGTTGCTAATCTTGACCTTGGCAGTGCTGGCCTTGGGCTCGATGTTGCTGGCCTTGGGCTTGGTAGCACTGGCCTTTGGCTTGGCGGCCTAGGAGCTAAGCTGGTAGGGTCCTTGATCCTCAAGCTCCCTAGCGCTGCACTCGGCGTGCTTGTTTTCTTCTTGCCCGGGTCTTCAAAAGGTTTCTTCCTAGCCCTCTTGGAGCTGGGTTGGGCAGCAGAAGGACTGGCTGGCCTTTTCTTCGTTTTGATGGCCTGCTGGTTTTGGGAGTCGTCATCAAACTCCTCATAGTCCTGCAAGTATTTCGACAACATACATCATGTATTGCAGAACAATTCAAGATGGATATCCATAGACATTCATCACAGAGAGATAACAATTCAACATTAGTTTTTCAAAATTACCTATGGACGAGGCCTATTCTAGCTATAGGGCGTGGGGGCATGTTCTGTGTCTTCAGTTTCCACTACCCCATTGACAAAAAAGCCAAGCAACGTATCGGTGACCTTGTTCTTATTGGCTAAATCAGGGTATTCACGGCTAGCATCATCCTTGCCCTGGTAATCCCAACCAATGTGGCTCCTAGCCTTCAGAGGCTTGGTACGGGGGTTCAAAAAACACCACGCCACCTAGGGACTAGTTATCCCCGAGCTCTTTAGGAGGTCTATCTTCTCCATCAACTGGTATACTTGGCCCATTTCTTCATAGCTTGGCACTGAAGACCAACTGGGTAGGACTAATGGTGGAGAACCAATGAAAGGGGGCAGAGAAGGTTTGAGATTGGAACAGTAGAACTATTCTCTGTGCTAGCCCTTGAGGGAGGTTTTCAAAGGCACATTGAGATAGATTTTCTTCATTTCATTCCTAAGTTGGAGACCGGCTCCCCTAATGACCTAGATTTCATTTTTGGATGGCTAGGGCTTGATATGGAAAAGATATCGGAAGAGATTGAAATGGGGCTTAACCCCCAGAAAAGCTTCGTACAGAGTGGCAAAGATGGAGATATGCAAGATGGAGTTGGGATTCAGGTTCACCAACTCTATTTGATAAAAAGAAAGAAGTTGGTGAAGAAAATCCGATGAAGGGAGGGCAAGACCGTGGTCAAAGAAAGAGGTGAGGACGATGGTCTCACCGGATCTAGGCACCGGCATGGATTCCCCCTCCGCGGTACGCCTATGGATGACCTCTTGTCGCTGCAGCATCAGCTTCTTCTCCAATAGCTTTAGCTTTAGTGAACTGCAGTCCAACATCGGCCAAGCTTTGGTGGACATCTCCGAGATCTCGAATGGGGCTCTCGGCATTGCAGAAAATGTTTGTGGAGGT
The DNA here is from genome assembly GCA_003991445.1 of Oryza meyeriana var. granulata. NCBI lineage: Eukaryota > Viridiplantae > Streptophyta > Magnoliopsida > Poales > Poaceae > Oryza > Oryza meyeriana. The sequence goes on along the minus strand of RYFJ01002862.1, from coordinate 31,614 downwards.
TTGGAATGGATGCGGTGGAGCAGAATCAGGCGAGTCTCGAGCGGGGGTGCGAGCTATAGCGAACCCTAGCGAGGCGGATCACGAAATGTGGGCGCGGAAGCTAGAAGACAAAACAATTGGCAGATTGAAGAAGATGAGGGAATCTTTTCTCTCTCTCTCCGCTTTTATAGAGCCTGTGCTGATAAGTGGGCTTGGGCCAACAAATTTAGTTTTGGGCCACAAGACATGAGTTTTTAAATAGCATGCTCTATTAGGCCGACCGCTGGCTATGTTAAAATCACAGTGCAGATGCTATTTATAGAAATAGATTAAATAATCAAATATGCTTCATGAAAGCCTAATTGCTAGACACATGTGTTCAGATATCTGCATTATTTACCAGGTATTGAGGATACATCTTTATAAGGATCGACAGCTGGTCTCTATTAAAATTAGAGATGTAGGTATCTCTCAAGTACACCTGACCACGTATTGGGTTAAAATCCATAAAGTGATACTCGGCTTACATGCTTAGCTAACAATTGCCCTGAGCAAGAATTCTTCCCGCTGACATGATGCTGAAGAGTCTAATTTCCAAGTAGTATACTACTAGGGAAAGATTAAAAGGTTAAAGATCTTTGACGTTATGTTTAATTGTTTCACAATTAAGCACAAAGTCCTAATTCGGCGCACACTATTCATATTTTTCTATGAAGCCCTTCATAGCCTCGTTGCCAGCTGACATGAAGCAGGACTCGGGAGAAGATGCACTCGGACAAAGAGTACTCGGGAGCAATGCACTCGGGAATTCTTCACCGTGGAGGATGAGCACTCAGCATCAGCTGTGACTCAAATATGAAGGTCTCAGGGGCTGCTGTGGAGGCCATGGGCCCCAAGTACCTCATGAGAAGCATATGGGCCACTTGGACAGAGGATTGGCCTATCCTTGTAATTAGGGATACAATAGGACTCGGCATACATTACCTTGTACGACAAGAAAAGGATATAGTCCTAGTCGGGCACGTTGTATTCCTAGAAGGAAATCCCTTGGTCAGAGTCCGACTAGGATTTCTACTCTATAACCCTGTCCCCTGGTATATAAGGGGAGGCAGGGAGCCCCTGAGGGTAACTCATACAATCTCACCAGAGAAACCTCAAAGGCAATACATCACAACTGGACGTAGGGTATTACCTCATCTCGAGGGCCTGAACCAGTATAAATTGTTCCGTGTTCCTTTGTAGTCTATCAAGTTTAGGTCTCACGAGTAGCCCCATATTCTTATTGCCGGTGTAAAATATCGACAAGCGGCAAAAGTGACTTTCTCAGCGTAGGTACACTGGATGGTGTCTAGCTTTTTTTTGATAGCGTGGAGCCAATCAAGGACGTCCACAGGGTTGGTGGTGCTTGAAAAGGTAGGTGGGCGTATGTGAAGAAATTCGCTTAGCTTGGACTACGGTGGTGGTGGTCCAGCTTGAGTGGCAACAGGCGGGTTCTGGTTATGATGGAGAAAAGCATCTGTCATATTGGTTTGCTGGGCGAGGATTTGCGTACGGATGGGATTCTCCACATTGGTTTGAGGCGGGGGCTAGGGAATATCCTCTTCGTTCTGTCCACTCCCTTGGTTTTGTCTTGGGTTCACCTTCTACTGGGCACTTCCCTCTTGATGCACAATCCTTCTATTGTACACCATCTGCCATAACCAACCCAACCACAAAGATAGAGAACAAAGGGGGAAAGAGGATCAGCTAAGACAAGCACTTAACCAACTTATTTAAATTTTCTTGCTCTAATGTTGGTTACTTAAGATGCTCAGGTGACTTAGACACTAATGGGCAAAGTTATATAACAAAATACCGATGTAACCATTGTCGATGTTTTATATCGGCTGTATTGAATACGGGGTTATTCATCGGACCTAAACTCGATGGATTCGAAAGGACACACGAGATTTATCCTGGTTCAGGCCCTTAGGGAGAGGTAATACCCTACTTCCAGCTATTGTGTATTGTTTTCGAGGGTTCTCTGGTGAGATTGGTTATTCCCTGGGGGACTCCTTGCATCTCCTTATATACCGAGGAGGCAAAGTTACAAGGTAGGAATCCCAGTCGGATTTGATCAAGGGATTTCCTTCTAAGAACATAGAATAACTGGCTAGGACTATATCCCTTTCCTTGTCGTACAAGATTACATGAAGCCAAGTTCAACCATATCCCAAATTACATGGGACGGCCCAACCTCTATCTGAGTGGCCATATTGCCTTCTTCGTCGTCCCGCGAGGCCCGGGGCCACGGACCCGAGGCCCGGTTGGCCTGGTGGGCCCATGAGCTTGCATGCCCGATCGGAGGGCCATTTCGCGCGTGAGCGTTGGGCCATGGCCCGGCCTATGTGGCCCCATCGTTGGGGGCATAGGCCCATGCCCGGGTGGGCCCGTGGGGCCCACGGGGGTCCGTTTTCGTGCCGTGGGATGTTTGTTCCCATGGGGGGTGGTTCGGCCGGCTGTTTCATGTGCGAGCGTCGGGCCGTGGTGTAACAGCCCACTTTTTTTCATTGGTGCATAAAACCGTTTTTCATTTGCATGCACTGCATGTCATCTTTCGTGCATGAAAAATCCCAGCCAACGGGTTAAAGATCGTGCGATCTGTATAAACCAGCGCCTTAGGGGCAAATCTGAGCAGGCACAGACAGTGACAATGGAACGGACCGTCCGGACTGGGAGTGGATGGTCCGGCAAAGCAAAGAGCAGAGCCGGCGAGCTTCTCGGCGACGGCGGCTTTGGTTGTAGTCGGCCCTCAAGGAGAAAGGATAGAGGACGAGCAAATGCGCCCGCGCCCTCGCTCGCGAGCCCGCGCCTGGGCTCTCTCTCGAGTCCGCGCCCTTTCTCGTGCCCGGGCTCTCTCTCGAGTTCGCGCCCGCGCCCTCTCCCAAGCCCGCGCCCTCTCCCGAGCCCGCGCCCTCTCTCGCGAGCCTGCGCCCTCGCCCGCGCATTCACCCAATGGGTCTCGTGTTTGGATCGCATGGTTGCTGGAGATAGTCCTCAAGTGTGAATCTTTGATGCGTGGTACTATCTTTTGTGCCCCTGTCCTCCATCGTCCAAACGAGATCACGCAAGGATCTCTCCCCGCCCGTGCGGCTCGACCAGGTGGCTTCCTCTGCGTGCCCCAGACCACGTGAGAGGGAGTGGCAGAGCCACCTTGGGACCTCGCGAGATGCCCCCGATAGCCTCAGTGGCGCCCTGCCCTGTCCCATCCGTCTGCTGCACGCTTACCCGCGCACACATCATCGTGAGACCGATGGAGAACCAGCGCCCCTCCCCTCTCCTCTCCTTCCCTGCCTTCCTTTTTAACCAAGCCCATGTCCTCCTGCTTCCCCAGCTTGCCCTCTTTCTCACCTACCAAGGACCCAAAGGATTGCACCTTGGTTCGCTGAGAACGTGAGGTGCCGCCCATGGCGCCGGCGAGCACACGCTTTCCGTCTGAGAGCTCCATAGGCACCACTGCAGCCCCATCGTGTTTTGCAACACCGACCGGGTGCCGCCGTGATCTTGCGGCCGCTAAACTGCGCCCTGCCTCCATCACGAGCGACCCTGTTGCTGAGCCGACCACCGCCTCAATGTCGCACCCCACGGCCTACACTCTTCGGTGAGCTTCTGTTTCTGCATGTACTTCCTTTTTATTCCTGGGAGGCCACTAGTTCTCCCCACATCCTTGGCTTGGCCTATCATGCCATTGTTTTGCCATCCACCCAAGCGTCACCACCGTGGCCATATGTGTGGATGAGGCTCAATTGGAGCATGGCCGCATGTAGTAGAGCCCTTCGTTCTTGCATGCAGGACCCCTAGAGCTTCCTCGTGCCCTGCATGCGCTAGCCATGCACTCGGGCATGAGAGGACAGAGGTAGACAAGCCGTGCATAAGCTTGGCCTTCACCGAGCACCTCAGGTGCGCTTGTGTTTGAGTGAGTAGCAGCCACCCCTTCAGCCCCATGCAAGCCGGGTTGGCCCCTCTAGCGTCAGAGCAGGATAAAACCCCGAGTAGAGTAGCTGCTGTCGTTTTCCCGTTTTTGCTGGTTGTCGTTAACGAGCAAAGACGCTATTCCTCTTTTATTTTCGATTTTAGGACTGAGCAGACTTCGTTTAGCCGTATCTCCCTCATACGAACTCAGATTCAAGCGATTCTTTTTCCTAAATTCATCTAAAATCATGCACTTCCATATTCTGCAAAAATATTTGTACTTCTTGTTCTGTTAAATATTTTGCCGTTGTTTTCATTGCATTCGTTTGGTATTCTCCTTGTAGAACACGACGTTGTTGACCCGGTTGTGGAAGGATCAGAAGAGTTCCAAGAAGTCCAGGAACAAGGCAAGCACCCCCTTGATCAATTGCTCCTATATTTCAAACTTACAAACTATATTGATTGCAAACTATTATGCATGCGATGCTTTACTTGAAAATGTGTGGGATTCTTGGGTAGTTAACCTTGTTGCATATGCCCTGTCCTTGTTACTTGAGTATCATGAATTCCTTGTCACTTATGTTGCCACTGAAAATTTGGGTTCATGTGGTTGGGAAGATGTCAATAGGTATGCTTAGTTTGCTTTTTAATCAATGCTACTTGTTACTTGATTTTGGGATGTTGGGGAAAAAGAAACCATTTGCGAAAAATATGGAAATGAACAGTGGGTATTTTTTTCCCCTGTGCTCTTGGTGGAAAACAAAAAAAAACTGAAAACATGCTTTTGGACTTGGGCGAGTGGATGTAGTGTTCGGTGCCTTGTTGTGGTTCTGATTAGTTGGTTTTCTCTCCCGGGTCACTAAGGACTGATTCTATGGTGTAGCTAGAACCAAGAAGTACAGTGCAAACCACATGTGGCTCTTATGGGGAGTTCCTAGCTTAGTATATTGTTGATACCTAGCAATAGACCCGCCGGTGGTAGTAGTAGGTCATTATTGTTGACATTGGGATAGTGCGGGTTATGGTTTTTGTCCATAGCCCGAGGGTACCTTGATTATTGTTCAAGGGTGACCAGCACATCGTATGAGCCTTGGGGATTTTGGGAGGCCTCCCAACTCCCTAGGGATGGATCATAAGCGCGGGATATTGCTAGGTCAACGATAGAAAGGCTTTGTCATTGATGGTGTGAGCCTCCTGTGTGGTAACTCATATTGTCCTTGTCATGTGGGTACAGTTGTACACACTCTCGAGAGTTAAAACTATTGGAATAGCCATGTCCTCGGTTATGGACAACTTGGGAAATTCTCCACCGTAGTAGTTTTAATTTTTGGGAACTGTTTTGGGGAAAGATCTTGGTGCGAACGGGGAGTTCGCTGGGATGGTTGTGGCAGCGTGTTGCCACTGTTGGCTGGCATGGGCAGGGAGCCCATATGGTTGGAAACACTTGGGGGTTGATGCTTATATACTTGTTTGCTGTGCTAGCTTGTTTTACAAAAATTTCATTGCAAAACCGCAATGTTTTCGCTATGTATATTATGATTTATGCAAACTGCAGGACCTGAACCATTCCTTGTTTATCTTCGCATATTATGGAATACCATTGCAAACACAATAAGTCTTGCGGAGTACATATTGTACTCACACACGCTTGTGTGACTTCTTTTTTTTAGAGATGGTTGAGGAGGACCCGACAATCGAGTACTTCTATGCAGCGGGTTTTGGAGACGACGACGACGGTGCTTACTAGGGCTTACCGGTTGGTTGCCTGTGGGCGGGCAGAGGCATACTTGCTGGTTTTTGGTGCCTCTATTATCTTGTTTCCGCTGTTGAACTCTTTGTTAATTTGTTGTTCTATTTGGCCGGTCGGCCTCTATGTAATCGCTAAAGTCTAGACTCTTGTACGACTTATGTTTGGACTGCTGTGAGCTGAACCTGTGATGTATGGATTATGATGCCAATGTTGAATGTGTGTGCTAGCAATTGATCGTGGGACTAGCACGGTACACACATAGGGTTCTGGGTCAAACCCGGGTCCGACAGCGCTTGGTATCAGAGCCATACCGACCATGGTTAAGTCATAGTAAGCCATGTAGTTAGGTAGGTTTTGGTTTGGAAAACACCTGTTCAAAATTCTCATCTATCTTCTAAAAACTCTAAGTAGTCATATTACCTATTTAGCATATCATTTTACTCTACTTACCTCCCTTTGGACAAAAGATTTTGACCTAAACTTATGCTTCAATGTTCAAAACTGCAGCAGCCCTTGCCCTTGAAAATGGTTTCAAGTACTTTTGAATTTTAGCTCTAAATGATTTTAAAAAGTTGTTAAATCTTAGTGAAAAGCTGCTGCAAAATGTTTGCAAAAAGATGTTACAGCAAAATCTAGACTTCTATCTCCTTACCTACTGTCATTTGGTTTGAAGATAATCCTTGTGATGAACGCTAGACGTTATTAACATTATAGGTTAAGGACTTAAGGGGGGTAGCAGTACTGGGATGGGAAGCGTTGCATCTTCCTTTTATTCTTGTTATCTCTTGTCGGTTGTGCGATATACTTGTTATGTTCGCATCACCCATGCTTGAATGGAATCTGAAAACTAATTGCTAAAACTTGTGAAAACTAAGGACTATAACATATATCACTCATCTCATATAGTTTTACTACTAACCTGCCCAACTTTCATTTCTGAAATCATGATTTTTTTTGTGTTGTTGCTAACTTGCTGCAGATGGCCGAGTGGGTTGTTTGCCATTGGACTAGTGACGCCGGCCCCACCGGTTTGCCACGTGATTTGTGGATCATGCTGCAGTGTGCACATTATCACCACCCTCTTGAGTATACAGTTGCTCACACCAACATTGGTCCTGCTTCAGTTGAGTACCGTGCACGAGTTCTTATACTCGCCAGGGCTTATGTTGGGAGCCGGCCCTTGGAGTTCACCGGCTATGGCTCCTCCCTCCACAGAGCCATCAATGATGCTGCCTATATTGCTATGGCACACATGCTGCATCTCCATGTGGAGTTGGCTACACAATACCCGTACCATCCGGCACGCCCTTTGGGAGAGGAAGTTCACCTCTACCTCTCAGCTGAGCGTGAGCCAAACCATGTCCTTCGCAACTTGGCGGAGTACGTGCGCTCCTCAGATCGTTACCACCGTGTCATTGGCTTGGAGCTGCGGCAAGCTCGTGGGTGCATTGCTCACTTGGAGTGCCTCATTGAGCCTTATGTCCGCATGGGCCAAATTCCCCGCATCGAGCTGTATGGTGTGGAGAATGTTGCTGCACCTGCCCCTACTGCAGCACCTAGGCCTGCTGCTACCCATGCTCCCACACCTGTGGCAACACCCGTTGCCCCGGAGCCGATGGTAGTTTTAGCACTGCCTGCTAACCCGGTGCCCAACTCAGCTGCTCCAACTCGTGCTACACGCATGACAGCTGTAGAGTATCGTGGCCTCTTCAAGCCGGTTCAGTCTGAAAGCTCACGATCAGCTCAGTGACGTCGGGTCATCGCCCCTGCTCCCACAAGGAGGTCTACTGCAGATGAGGAGGATTATGAGCCAATTGTACCCACTTCGCCAGAAGATGGTGACATGCAAGAGCTTAACCAGGAGTAGGTCTTCCACAGTTGGTAGAGCTCACTAGTAAGAGGTGTTTTGTAGTGAGCGAGTAGTGCTTTTGTTTCCGGCCGTAGGCGTGGGTGGCCGTGATGGTTGATGATGTGATGTAATGACTGATGTTGTGCTGTTAGATGCTTGATTCACTCAGCCCTTGGGCTTTGTATGGTTGTGAATCGACTATGGCTTGTCCGATGTTTATGTACTGTAAGACTTAAGTGTTTCATTGTGACTTAATGGATCTTATTTGTACTTCGGTTGACATTTTATTTGGAATCTTTTTCTCTGTTCCTGGGCAGTTTAGATTTCATCCTATCAACAATCTAGTAGCACTAGTTTTTGCATCCTTATGCAAGTAGTAATCAGGAGATTGTTGTACAGGATGACTACAGCACGGACCCGTTCCACAGCTCGAGTGGCTCAGGAAAAGGTCCTCTGAACCACAGCACCATGGTCAACCCCAACAGCAACAGGGTGGCCAAGATCGGCACCTACCCGGTGCACCTGCCGGTGGGCAGCAAACCGGTCCTACCTTGGCCGAGGTGCTCATGTTGGCTGAGCAAAACCGCGTGGCACAAACTCAATTGCTTCAGAGGATTGAAAGGAACACCGCTGCGCGTGGTGCAGCCGCACAAGCCTTTGAAGGAGCACAACATGTGGGCAACAATCAACCATCCAAGTTGTTTGATTTTCACCGCACCAAGCCACCCGTTTTTGCCCGTTCGGAGGATCCACTTGACGCTGATGACTGGCTGCGTGCAGTGGAGAAAAAGCTTGACTTGGTTCACTGCGACGATGCTGAGAAGGTGGCATTTGCAGCAGAACAGCTTCACGGCGCCGCTAGTGATTGGTGGGACAATTACCGTGCAATGCAACAAGAAGGCCATGTTGTAACGTGGAATGAGTTTAAGGTAGCATTTCGCAAAGCACACATCCCAGCTGGTATCATGAAGATTAAGAGGAAGGAATTTGAAACCCTGAAGCAAGGCAACATGTCTGTAAGTGAGTACCTCCACCGCTTCAACCACCTTGCTCGCTATGCCGCTGCCGACCTACCAAATGAAGAGACAAAGATGGAGAAGTTCCTGGAAGGGCTAGATGAAGAGATGCAGCTGGCCTTTGAGCCATTTGACTTCCCTGACTTCCCCACTTTGGTGAACAAAGCCATTGGATGGGAGCACAAGCACCGTGGCGTAGTGGAGTCCCGCAAACGTAAGTGGGCTGCACGCAAGCCCGCGGGAGGAAGCTCCTGCAAGCAGCGCATGTGGCGTCCCACAACGGTTCGGCCGCCGGCGCCAGCACCGGCAAGGTATCCAGCGCCACTTCAAGCAAGGCCACAGCCACCAGTCCCTCGTGTCCCTCAGCCGCCACCTCGCCCGGCTGCACAACAAGCTACCGACTTCAGGCCGGTAGACTGCTACAATTGTGGAGAGTACGGGCATTACTCCAATCGGTGCCTGAAGAAGGTACCCGGACCAGTTCAGCTTGCGCCTCCCCGTGCTCCAGCCGGACCAGCAGCGCGTGGGAGAGGCCGTGGAGCACCACCAGCCCGCAACCCAGCCCCCAAGCCTGCTTAGAACCTTGGGAGGGGCAGGGTTAATCATGTGACCGCCGAGGAAGCTCAGGATGCGCCTGATGTGGTGCTTGGTATGTTTCTCGTGAACTCAACCCCTGCCATGGTTTTATTTGATTCTGGAGCTTCACATTCTTTCATATCCAAGAGTTTGCTGCAACTCATCAAATGAAAGTTGACACCCCCTAGTTAACCCAATGATAGTACAATCCCCTGGGTCAGAGTTGACAACAAAACTAGTTTGCACCGACGTGGACCATTGTTATCAATGGTAATAAGTTTTTGGCAAATCTGATTGTGCTTGGGACACAAGGTTTTAGATGTGATACTTGGGATGGATTGGCTCTCCAAGCACAAGGGTTTGATCAAACTGTGAGAGTAGGTCCATCACACTCACAAACACAGCCGGGGATCGGGTAGAGTTTGTCTCTAATAGAAACTACCCTCTCATTCTCTTCTCAGCAGCCTTGTTAGTAGGGAAATAAGCCAGGTTCCGGTAGTTTGTGAGTACCCTGACATCTTTCCAGATGAGTTACCCGGTATGCCACCTGACAGAGACATGGAGTTCGTGATAGAGCTGCTGCCCGGAACTGCCCCAATATCCAAACGGCCCTACCGGATGCCACCTAATGAGCTAGCTGAACTGAAGGAACAACTTAGAGACCAGCTGAACAAAGGATTCATTCGGCCAAGCACATCACCATGGGGATCTCCTGTGCTGTTCGTAGAGAAGAAAGATCACACTCTCAGGATGTGCGTCGACTACCGATCGTTGAATGAGGTTACCATCAAAAATAAATACCCGCTGCCCCGTATTGATGATCTTTTTGATCAAATGAGTGGGGCACGTGTATTCTCAAAGATTGACTTGAGACTAGGCTACTTTCAGCTGAAAATCAGACCTGATGATACCCCGAAGACAGCCTTCACCACCCGTTACGGTTTGTATGAGTACACCGTAATGTCCTTTGGACTAACCAATGCCCCGGCAAGCTTCATGAACTTGATGAATAAGATTTTTATGGAGTACTTGGATCAGTTTGTAGTAGTCTTTATTGATGACATCCTCATCTACTCGAAGAGTGAAGAAGAGCATGAAAGGCACCTACGGCTAGTTTTGGATAAACTTCGACAGCACCAATTATATGCAAAATTTAGCAAGTGTGAGTTCTGGTTGGAGGAGGTTGGATTCCTTGGTCATGTGCTGTCCGAGGGTGGAGTAGCCGTTGACCCAAGCAAGGTCCAAGAGGTGTTGAATTGGAATCAACCCCAGAATGTTTCGGACATAAGACGCTTTCTTGGATTAGCTACTTACTACCGCCGGTTCATTGAAAGTTTTTCAAAGATTGCTAGACCAATGACTCAGCTGTTGAAGAAGGAAAAGAGGTTTGAATAGACTAAGGAATGCGAAGAAAGCTTCCAAGAATTAAAGAAAAGACTAACCACAGCACCCGTGTTGGTTTTACCGGATGTTGGCAAGAACTTCGATGTGTATTGTGACACATCTCGGTTAGGTCTTGGCTGCGTGTTGATGCAAGAAGGGAAGGTAGTAGCCTATGCATCGCGGCAATTGAGGCCACATGAATAGAACTACCCTACGCATGACTTAGAGCTAGCGGCTGTTGTGCATGCCTTGAAGATTTGGCGGCATTACTTGATCGGTAATCGCTGCGAGATATACTTAGATCACAAGAGCCTGAAGTATATATTCACACAAGCGGATCTGAACTTGAGGCAAAGGAGATGGCTCATGTTGATCAAGGACTATGACCTAGGCATAAAGTATCACCTAGGTAAGGCCAACGTAGTTGCAGACGCGCTGAGTCGGAAAGCTCATTGCAATAATCTCACACTAAGCAATGGACAACCTGAGTTGCATAAGGAATTTCAACGCCTCAACCTAGAATTGGTGGAGTATGGTTGTGTTGCAGCCGTGGAAGCAAAGTCGACATTGAAAGACCAAATTCTTGCAGCCCAAGCTGAAGACAAGGAAGTCCAGGAAATTAAGCGCAGCATAGAGAAAGGGGGAACCTCAGAGTACAACATGGATGAAAATGGAGTGGTTAGGCGTGGACAGCGAATATACATCCCCAAAGATGAAAAGGTCAAGAACCTGATTCTAAGAGAAGCCCATGAAACATTGTACTCAATTCATCCCGGTAGTACCAAGATGTATCAAGATTTAAGGAAGGATTTTTGGTGGGCAAGCATGAAGCGAGATGTAGCTGAATGCGTGGCGCTCTGTGATGTGTGTCAGCGAGTGAAGGCTGAGCACCAAAGGCCAGCCGGCCTACTACAACCATTACAGATCCCGGAATGGAAATGGGACGAAGTTGGAATGGATTTCATCACTGGTTTGCCAAGGTCACAGCGAGGGAATGATTCAATATGGGTTGTAGTGGATTGGTTAACAAAAGTAGCACACTTTATACCAGTGAAAACCACTGACAAAGGAACCAAGCTAGCCAAATTGTATTTCTCTCGGGTTGTTTGCTTGCATGGTGTGCCAAAACGAATAGTTTCGGACAGAGGTGCCCAGTTCATCTCACATTTTTGGAAATGGTTGCAGCAATCAATGGGAACCAACCTAGCTTTTAGCACCGCATATCACCCGCAAACTGGAGGACAAACCGAGAGGGTGAACTAAATTCTCGAGGACATGTTAAGAGCGTGTGTGCTGTCCCATGGACCAAGCTGGGAAAATTGCTTGCCGTATGCCGAGTTTTCTTACAACAACAGCTACCAAGCAAGCCTACAAATGTCACCATTCGAGGCTCTCTATGGGAGGAAGTGTAGAACACCTCTAAGCTGGTCACAAGTTGGTGAGAGACGTTTTTGGCCCAGCTTCGATCAATGAAGCGGAAGAGCAAATTCGGTTGATTAGAGCAAGATTGAAGGAAGCCCAATCAAGACAAAAGAGCTATGCTAGCCAAAGGAGGCGTGAGCTGAAGTTTAGACCTAATGACTTCGTATATCTCAAAGTGACGCCGCTCCGAGGTACCCACAGGTTTCAAGTCAAGGGAAAATTAGCACCACGGTACATTGGACCGTATAGGGTGCTTGCAAGAGTAGGAGAAGTGGCCTATAGATTAGACCTGCCACCCGAGCTGTCTGATGTGCACAATGTCTTCCATGTATCACAGTTAAAGAAGTGCCTCAGAGTGCCCACTGAGGTTGCGCCAGTAGGAAGCATCGAACTACAACAAGACCTCACGTACAAAGAGCACCCAATCCGCATAATAGAAGGAGCTGAGCGGCGGACAAGGAACAAGACAATCAAGATGTGCAAAGTACAGTGGAGTAACCACACAGTGGATGAGGCAACCTGGGAGCGTGAAGACCATCTTCGAAGCGAGTTTCCCTATCTCTTCACCGAGCCGGCCGAATCTCGGGGACGAGATTCATTTTAAGGGGGGTAGGTTTTGTAACAGCCCACTTTTGTTCATTGGTGCATAAAACCGTTTTTCATCTGCATGCACTGCATGTCATCTTTCGTGCATGAAAAATCCTAGCCAACGGGTTAAAGATCGTGCGATCTGTATAAACTAGCGCCTTAGGGGTAAGTCTGAGCAGGCACAGACAGTGACAATGGAACGGACCGTCCGGACTGGGAGTGGATGGTCCGGCAAAGCAAAGAGTAGAGCCGGCGAGCTTCTCGGCGACGGGGGCTTTGGGTGTAGTCGGGGCCCCAAGGAGAAGGATAGAGGATGAGCAAATGCACCCGCGCCCTCGCTCGCGAGCCCGCTCCCGGGCTCTCTCTCGAGTCCACGCCCTTTCTCGTGCCCGGGCTCTCTCTCGAGTTTGCGCTCGCGCCCGCGCCCTCTCCCGAGCCCGCGCCCGCGCTCTCTCACGCCCGCGCCCGCGCCCTCTCTCACGAGCCTGCGCCCTCGCCCACGCATTCACCCAATGGGTCTCGTGTTTGGATCGCATGGTTGTTGGAGATAGTCCTCAAGTGTGAATCTTTGATGCGTGGTACTATCTTTTGTGCCCATGTCCTCCATCGTCCAAACGAGATCACGCAAGGTTCTCTCCCCGCCCGTGCGGCTTGACCAGGTGGCTTCCTTTGCGTGCCCCAGATCACGTGAGAGGGAGTGGCAGAGCCACCTTGGGACCTCGCGAGATGCCCCCGACAGCCTCAGCGGCGCCCTGCCCTATCCCATCCGTCTGCTGCAGGCTTACCCGCGCACACATCATCGCGAGACCGATGGAGAACCAGCGCCCCTCCCCTCTCCTCTCCTTCCCTGCCTTCCTTTTTAACCAAGCCTATGTCCTCCTACTTCCCCAGCTCGCCCTCTTTCTCACTTGCCAAGGACCCAAAGGATTGCCCCTTGGTTCGCTGAGAACGTGAGGTGCCGCCCACGGCGCCGGCGAGCACACGCTTTCCGTCTGAGAGCTCCGCAGGCACCACTGCAGCCCCATCGTGTTTTGCAACGCCGACCGGGTGCCGCCGTGATCTTGCGGCCGCTAAACTGCGCCCTGCCTCCATCACGAGCGACCCTGTTGCTGAGCCAACCACCGCCTCAATGTCGCACCCCACGGCCTACACTCTTCGGTGAGCTTCTGTTTCTGCATGTACTTCCTTTTTATTCCTGGGAGGCCACTAGTTCTCCCCACGTCCTTGGCTTGGCCTGTGATGCCATTGTTTTGCCATCCACCCAAGCGTCACCACCGTGGCCATATGTGTGGATGAGGCTCAATCGGAGCATGGCCGCATCTAGTAGAGCCCTTCGTTCTTGCATGCAGGACCCCTAGAGCTTCCTTGTGCCCTGCATGCGCTAGCCATGCACTCAGGCATGAGAGGACAGAGGTAGACGAGCCGTGCATTAGCTTGGCCTTCACCGAGCACCTTAGGTGCGCTTGTGTTTGAGTGAGTAGCAGCCACCCCTTTAGCCCCATGCAAGCCGGGTTGGCCCCTCTAGCGTCAGAGCGGGATAAAACCCCGAGTAGAGTAGCTGCTGTCATTTTCCCATTTTTGCTGGTTGTCGTTAACGAGCAAAGACGCTGTTCCTCTTTTATTTTCGATTTTAGGACTGAGCAGACTTCGTTAGCCGTATCTCCCTCATACGAACTCGATTCAAGCGATTTCTTTTTCCTAAATTCATCTAAAATCATGCACTTCCATATTCTGCAAAAATTTTTGTACTTCCTATTCTGTTAAATATTTTGCCGTTGTTTTCATTGCATTCATTTGGTATTCTCATAGAACACGACGTTGTTGACCCGGTTGTGGAAGGATCAGAAGACTTCCAAGAAGTCCAGGAACAAGGCAAGCACCCCCTTGATCAATTGCTCCTATATTTCAAACTTACAAACTATATTGATTGCAAACTATTATGCATGCGATGTTTTACTTGAAAATGTGTGGGATTCTTGGGTAGTTAACCTCTTGTTGCATATGCCCTGTCCTTGTTACTTGAGTATCATGAATTCCTTGTCACTTATGTTGCCACTGAAAATTTGGGTTCATGTGGTTGGGAAGATGTCAATAGGTATGCTTAGTTTGCTTTTTAATCAATGCTACTTGTTACTTTATTTTGGGATGTTGGGGAAAAGAACCATTTGCGAAAATATGGAAATGAACAATGGGTATTTTTTTTTCCCTGTGCTCGTGGTGGAAAACGAAAAAAAACTGAAAACATGCTTTTGGACTTGGGCGAGTGGATGTAGTTGTTGACGCCGAAAACCCGCCGGGGGCCGTCCGGCGTCTGGGTGAAACGCGAAGGCCTGGGAGATTTGCTTCACTCCAGTGCAGGTCCTAAAGTCTTGAGGTTCATAGGCGTGCCAGTCAATTTGACCCTGTAATTGATAAGGAGAAAGGAATGTTAAATTTGCGAGCCAATCGGCTGGAAGCCGGCTTGGACTCATCTCATCGGCCGATGGCCGATATGCACTGTAGCACTTATACGTCGGCTTAAAGCCGATGATGGCAGGAACAATAGCATAATAATAAACAAGTATCGCGCTAGCCGATCATCGAAGGGATACTCAAAAACCGGCTATAATCTTGATAAAGTAAGTAGGCATAATGCATAAGTAAATAGATCAAATAAACTCTAGCCGATCATAGTTTAGTGTTACTAGTTTTGCCGTGAAAATGTGCCCGTGCCCGGACCCTTGCTCATATCGGCTCCCGAGGTCTTCACCCGCTGTCCGGGCCCGTGCCTGGGTCCTTACCCAAGCTCGTGCCCAGGTCCTCACCTGGGGTCGTGCTCGGGAACCTGCTTGTACTTGTACTTGGATCGGCAGAGTAAACCAATCGGCTAGCCCTTAGCTGATCGTGACAGTAGTACAGACCAAAGTATATGATAAAGTATGCAATAACATGAACGATAGATAATTGATGAGTCAACCGACTATCGAACAGCACATATGGATAAAAGGGCTAGAAGCCGACAAAGTAAAAAAATGAATAGATGTAATCGGCTCCAACAGATAACTTATCGGCTAAGCACTCCGATAACAAAATCGCATAACACCCATCGGCTCATCAAGAGTAAGGCTATTATCGTCAGTCTAGTAGATCGGACCCAACCGTTGCAGCACAGACCGATGATGATAGCGATACCTCAATAGGCCGATAGATCTGATGCGATCTTGATGAAGATAACTTATTGGCTATACACTCCAATAAGACGCCTGCGTGTAAAGCATCGACTTAGCGGGATCGGTTTATCACTAGCAGTTTAGTAGGTCGGACCTAACCGATGCAGCACAAACTGATGATAAACCGCTCCCAGTAAGCCGATAGGATCTACGCACACGTGATGTGATATACCTAATCAATCTATGAGATCAAACTGAACTGATGCAGCCATAGACAAAGTAAATATATCGTGGTAAGCCGACTACCATAAATCGACTAGAATATCGGACCTAACCGAGGAAGTCCTAGAAGATAGGTAGCCGGGGTGACGAGACTTACCCTCTCGCAGAGTTCGGACCTAACCGATGCAGCCCGGCTCGAGAAGCAGGATCCCGTCGGAAGGGTGGCGAGGCGCCGAATTTTGTATTGATCGAGTGATAATTTACAAGGTGCCCGGGCGTACGTATTTATACCCCGAGTTACATGAGTCCTTACAGGACACGATACATGGTTTCCTATCCATAACAGAAAAACTCTAACTAATCCTGACCGGACACGAGGTCAGGTTTCCTAAAGATAAATACCTACCTAACCAATAGGTACAGTAAATAACTGCCAAGTAACGGACTTCACGGCTCCTTCCCGATTCCGGTCTCTTCTCCGTCAGTTGACTGCAATCTCCTCTTTGACCGAATCTGATACAGGGCCTTACCAAATTTTGGCGTTAACACATGCCCCCCAATTTCGGAGTTCTCCTATAGGACTTCGAAATTCTTTCATTTTGGGCCTTCAGATCTCTTCCAAACCGAGGCGGCCCAAGGTAGCCCACTTGCCATAATTGTTTGAAACAGTGCCAACGGCCTCGATTCCCGCCCGGTCATCATATCTCTATAAAACGCTTCGTCTTCCTAGCCCTTTTTTACGCTTTCACATCACCAGAGCACCACCGCTTCATCTTCCAAGCCTTCAACAAGCTCTAGCAAATCCAGACGAACCGTCGCAGCCCTCTTCTTCAGCCGTTGATTTCCGCATCTTCCTCCTTTCTTGCGATGGCATCGGCATCTGTAGTCCCCGAGGTAATCTTCCTAACTGATTATTTCTCCCAACTGATTATTTATTCGATTTTGCGGCCCAGATGCGTCCAATCCACCATGTTCTTCATCGTGTTCTTGTTTACTGTAGCATCTTAAAGGTCAGATCTTGATCCCAGCCGCCGATTACCCAAACTTTTTCTATCATGGCCCCATGTGTAACGAAGATCCCACCGATTTCATATGCGCCGAGACCCAGCGTATCCCTTTCAAGAACTCGGCCATGCGAGTCGGCGACTGGACCAACAGCTTCAGGTCGTGGCCAAGCAAATTGCCTGGGTGGAGAGATTGGTACATCAGGGTGTCTACTGCGAAGAAGAACCTACTGGGGAAGAAATCCCATATCGGCCATTGCATCAATCTCTCCCTGGCCGATATGGAAAGAAATGAACCTCTGCTCACATCGGCCTCATATTTCTGGTCCGATGCCCTTAATGCCTTCCTGTTTGGGCATGGGCCGATGACCCCCACTTTGCTGGATGTGACCATGCTCACCTGTCTGGACACGACAAGCTACATCAACCCCTTCAAGCTCCGGTTCAAACCCACTCATCGGCTTCAAGCAAAGAACATCGGTGGCTGGTCCAGGTACATATCTCTTCACAATAAGGGAACTGGATCGGTTGATCACCGGGAACACGTTGCTTTTCTGAACCTCCGGCTGGAGCGTTTTGTTTTTGGTGGCGCTACCCTTGGTCCGACAATCAACATGCAATGTTTGGCAGAATGCCTGGTTGATCGGAAACAGATCCCCTTGGGGCAACTCCTCCTTGGTGCCACTTATCAGTTGCTTCACCAAGTAGCAACTAAGTTATCGGCCGGCCAGCCCGTCGGCCACATTGGGGGCCCTTGGTGGTTCGTACAGCTCTGGCTCAATATCTACACCTCCAAGGCCGTCCCTGAAACTTCTCTTCTCAAGCAATCCTTCCCAGCTGATTACACAGAAGACCAAGATCCCGTTTACCGCCGATGCTTTTCCATGGGCGAAGCTGCATCGGCTCTCTCTGGCGGCAAGATAACTCCCGCTGAACTCAGTCAGTGGTTCAAGGGGTTTTACTATGGCTTCACCGGGGAGGCCACTCTCTGGTTTGCATATAATGACGCATCATCATTTGAGATGCCTTCTAACTTCGACCCACTCAAATCTCTGGATAATGACGAGTCCAAGGCCATATTCCTATCGGCTATCTCCCCTCGCCTGCTGCCAACTGGCCTCTCCCTGGGCCGATCACAGCCTTCTTACGAGTTTTACCACCCATCGGTCGGCTCCCGCCAGTTTGGCCTTGGTCAGCTTCCGATCGACCTTTTCTTCATCGATAAACTTCAAGCCCGAGGCACTGTTAGCAGCGCCCTGAAATATGATCGGCTGCGGACTTTGACAGACCCCCTCCTCCTAGGCGCTGCCACCGAGGTGTGTATCTGCACTGCCAACACCAAGCTTTTTGTCCGATGGTGGTCAGAATGGAAAAAACATCTATTCAGCTTAGCGGCCACCTGCTACTGCTCTCGTCTTGAGACTGAATACGTCGAATCCGATGAAGACGTAACACCCGCAAGCTTTAACCATCATCCCCAATCATCTCTAACTCTTATTTTGCAGGCTGCCAGCGTCGAGCCCCCATCAACAAGTAACAGTGGTCGGCCGATTCTGTACCAACCTCCATCGGCCACTCCAAACTTAGGGTGCGACGCTCCATCTCCATCGGCTCTTCTTAAGGCGCCTCGGCCGATGGGACAAAAGCGGAAGAAGTTAGCGCATCGCCCCTCCTCAAAGAAGCAGAAACTCGATGCTGATGTCGTTACCCCGACGCCATCTTCTCCTCAAACAACATCGGCTCCCTCATCTCCTCAGGTATGTGTCAAGTCTCAATATTATTACCCGCTTTCCACTTATCTTACCAGTTTTACTCCCAGCTCGAGTCATCGGCTCCAGAACCTCAACTTTCTTCTGACATCCCTCCAAGCACTGAGCCGATAGCTTCTCCAGCTGCCCCACTCTTGGTACCAAGTCCTCCAACCGTCGACGATACTGCTGTTATTCCATCGGCTGACATCGGCCCCTCCGAAGAACACCCTATTCATCTCACTGAAGCCGATGCCACCCGGGCTGTCGATGTCCTTCCTCATGTAACTTCTTCATGCCCATACTTTGCTTTTAACTTTTTACCGATCCCCTTACCGATGTCAATTTTGCAGTCCTTAGCCGATTTGTTCCCCTTCGACATCGGCAAGTACGTGGAGGCAGAAGACGAACCAACCACCAGCACAGCGACCAAACCGTCGTTCCCAGCCGACGTGTGCGATTATTTAACAAGCATCAACAGTCGGCTGGAAAACCCAATTGATGCGCTAGTTGAAGACTATGGGCCGATTCGGGCAAGGCTTGCAGAAATCGAACACTACCTGCCCGAAGAACTCATCGATGCATTAACCCCTGTAGCATACCTGGAATCCCATAGGTTTAAACTTATCAAGCTTAAACAGCGCATAGCTGATCGTGCTGACCAATAGAAGATCACCGCAGGCATCCAGGCTGATCGGCTGCTAGCCCAGACAGAGAAGAAAAGACTTGATGATATAACCGCTTCCCCCCAAGAGCTCCAACCCAAGCTAGATCAACTGAAGAAGAAGGAAGCCGACTTGCTGGTAGAACTTGAAAAAGTTCGCAAGGATCTTGAAGCCACAGAATCCCAGCTCATCGGCTTGCCACAAGCCATCCAAGACCAAGAGGCTAAGGTTGCAGCGACAGTGTGTCAAGTCATCCATCGGTGCATGAACTTGAAGACCATCCCAGGCTCCAATGATGACGACATCCGTGCCATTAATGAAATTGATCAAATCCGTCTGCGCGCAATCGAAACCATTCAAAAATTCCTGTAACTTAACATCCGATGGCCTTCTGAGACGCTGGTTTGCACTGTAATATATTTTGATCGGCTTTGCTGCCTGTTTCCTTCAATTGCCCCTTAGTATTATTTTTGTTTATTTGATCTAAAGGCGATACCAATTGATATCAGTTGTCTTTAGGCGATGCAAAACATCGGCTTTCCGAACTATTTTAGAAATCGGCCATACTTAACCGATTTAAGAATCGATCCACACGCTAGGGTAGTACTTATTGAGATATTTTCCGTTAAGCGCTTTAGCAAACCCTGTCACATCAAGATCTTCTAACATATAGGCATTACCAGGCACACAGCGATTAATCCGATAGGGCCCTTCCCAATTAGGCGACCATTTTCCAAACTTATTATCTCTGGACCCGATCGGCAAAATCAACTTCCACACAAGATCTCCCTCGGCAAACGACTTATTCACCACCTTTTTGTTGTAATGCCGAGCTGCCTTAGCCTTATTTTCCTTGATCCTTTCCAATGCCCTCAACTGATTCTGAACCAAATCTTCAAGTTCATCTGTCATTAAGTTATAGTAATCATCGGCTGTCAACTGATCCTGCAAAGAAATTCTCCTAGAGCCGATGTTAGTTTCCCATGGTAAAACTACCTCATGTCCATATACTAACTGATACGGCGGCACCCGAGTAGATCCATGACATGCCATCCGATAGGCCCATAGTGAATCGGCTAATGTAGTATGCCATCGCCGTGGCTGCTCATCAATTTTCCGCTTAATCAACTTGATCAAACTCTTGTTAGAAGCTTCTGCTTGCCCATTGGCTTGAGCATAATAAGGCGATGAATTTAATAACTTGATTCCCATACTGGCAGCAAACTGTTGAAACTCATCAGACACAAAGATAGACCCCTGATCAGTAGTTATCGTCTGAGGAATCCCAAACCGATAAATAATATGCTCCTTTACAAACTCGATTGCTTCCTTGGACGTAACTCTCTTCAAAGGAATCGCCTCCACCCACTTGGTAAAATAATCTGTCGCCGCCAATATGAACTTGTGTCCCTTACTTGATGGAGGAAAAACCTGGCCGATCATGTCAATTCCCCAACCTCTGAACGGCCACGGTTTGATGACAGGATTCATAGCCGATCCTGGTGCTCGCTGCATATTTCCAAATTTCTGACAATCTTGACACCCTTTATAATACCTAAAGCAATCCTCCAGCATTGTCGGCCAAAAATACCCTACTCTTCTCAGCAACCACTTCATCTTATGAGCCGATTGATGAGTCCCATAGACGCCTTGATGCACCTCGCACATAACCACTTTGGCCTCTTCCAAATTTAGGCACCTAAGCAGAACTCCCTCAAAAGTCCGATAATACAACTCCCCATCAAGCAGCACATATTTAGTAGCTTTATACCGAATTTTCCTAGAAACCGATTGCGACGGATTTTGCAAGTAATCAACTAACTCCTGTCTCCAGTCATCGGCCTTGTTCTAGATATCAATATCGGCTATCTCAACCTCAACCTGCCTATTCAGCCGATACCCTGAAGCAATCTGTGCAAGATCATTGGTTTCTAAATTCTGCTCCCAGGGAATATGATCTATTGATACTATCTTGAAATCTCTTAACAAATCCGTACACTCCTCATAATATGACCTCAAAACATCATCCCTGCACTCATATTCTCCAGACAACTGTTGACCACTAATAAGAGGAATGCAATTTATCTCTATATGACATCTGTGGGGGTTCCAAAGCTTCCTTTTAAGAGTTGTTATGCAGTCCCTTCAGCACCAAAAGCACTCGTACTCTGCCTGATTTAGGTCCGATAAAATAAGGTTTTGAAAAAAATTTGATTTTCTAAAGGCACGAGCTAACGTGTCAAAACTGGCCCCGCTATATGGTTTGTATGAAACGTCTGCTCGATGTCCGCTTAAAGCGAGTACCAGATCACGCTTGCAAACCGATTCCATCGAAAAATTTAAAGTCCATTTGGATATGTTATCGGCTCCACATCAACTTTTTTCCCATGTGCTTAAGGGGGGTAGGGACATTTCTATTTAGCATTTGATACAATGCGTGAAATCGGCCACTTACTTTCGGCCCTTAATTGGGATAACGTACTTTAGCCGATAATGGAAGAACTGGAAGTACGCACTAATCCCGTTGAGACTCTCTTTGTTTAAGTCGTGTGGAAGTGACTATTTCTGTTCAACTTATGAGCAAAAAACCCACTTGCGGGTTTTTGGGGTGCGTATGGTTACTCGCCCTTTTGGGAGTAACAAGAAACTGAACTGGGTGGTGGGCCGGGTAGACGGCTGGTGCAGAAACATATTATTTGACCACATTGGCCTGGCCAAACTTACTGTACAACCGGGGCCATAAGATGTGGATGCCTTAACTTCGTACATGAGAACGAGAAATATAAAACGGGCATTAATCGTTAAACTCCCACGTAAACGAAGTGTATAGGGATCAGAGAAATCTCGTTTCATCGATGTATATCGTTTAAGAGAAGGTTCTAAAGTATCCTGCTAGAATAAAAACAACAACTCGCTCTTTTCCCTCAAAATTCTTGTATTAGAAGACCCGATGGACTCTCATCGCTGATAAATACAATATTGAACGGCATCCCTTTCTGCGGCGGAATCAAAATAGGTGGGAACTCAGATAATTCTGATTTCGCAAATGCCTTCTTGCTGTGCTGCCCCCCAACAACTCTTGATCGGCCTTCAACTTTCAACAACGGCGTGAAAGACTCAATTTTCCCTGATAAATTTGATATAAAATCTTTCTCACTACAAAATTAATCTTGCCGATCAACGATTGCAACTCTGTCTTATTGGCTTGTGGCTCTGTAGTGCGGGGTCTTAATGGCTCTTAATACTTCGCTGACAACTTCAATCCCTCGCTCATGAAACATAAAAACCCAAAAAAAATTGCCCCAAGCGATAAAAAGCACAACTTATGGGATCATTCTTAATCCATACTTCTTGGCTCTCTCCAGCATTTTTGTAGGATCGGCATATGGCTCTCCTCACTTTAGACTGACCACCAACATCATCAATTAAATCTCTACTAACAAGCCGATGAGATCATGAAATATATTAGTTCATCGCTCTCTGATAAGTCACACGGCGGGCTTTTCAATCTAAAAAGTCATTTACTACCCACTCATACAGGCCGATAGCTCCTGACACCGAAACGCAATCTTTATTATAATCTTCTCAAGCCATAAAAATCTGATTGTATACCCGCATTGCCGTCCATGGAAGCTGATAATCTTGTGACCTGAGGCTGCATCCACCAATAAATCCGCTATCGGATTGGGTTTCATCCTTGGCGTAGCTTTTATTAGATCCCGGAATCAATACATATCCTCAATTTTCCATTTTTTTCTCCACCGGGATGATATTAGAAAAACCACTCAGCATATCAGCATGCCTTTATAAATTTGGCGTCATATAACCTTTGTAATCTCCGCCTGATCGGCTCATGTTATTCTGCCTTGGAATCTCCTTGGAGCCTGCTTGAATGGCAGATATCCTGGTTTAATGGGCAGCCGATGTTCAACAATCGATCGGCTTAATTCCTGGCATCTCGATGGAATCCCCAGGCGAAAACAATCCCGATACTCCTTCAACAGTGCTATTCAATTCCTCTTCGTAGTTTAGGACTTAATTTTTTTGCTTATGTACGTCGGCCTTGGCTTATCTCCTGGCGATATCAATCCTCTTCCAAATCATCAGACCGACGTTAAAATCCTGTGTCCAGTTTCCTCGAAGTCTTTCAATAGAGGCCCATCAGAGTAACAATCAGGCCTAGCTTTGCTGATCGGCCTTGTATCCCGCTGGCTGCCAGTGTGCCTTAAGGTAATCTCCTTCCCATATTTTTCCGGAACAGGCAGTCAAACACCGTTGCTTCCCAGGACTGTAGATCGTTCATAACCAACGCAACATTGTCGACCATTGCAGCACATACCTCGACTTGATCTCCTGCCATTGTATCAAACATTTGATGCATTGTTGATGGCACACAGCGTTTGCATGAATCCGTCCCTGCGACGAAGCAAACTATACGACCCCTTCCCGTCATGACGAAAAAACGTGGTGGGTAATTGTTCTTATCCCCTACTGGTCAGCTCCACGTTCAACACACTTTAGCTCTATTGAATTCCCACCGAAGTCCTTTAGCACCATATTCGTCTAATCAGATCTCGGCGGGTCTTCCCCAATTTTCGGAAGTTTTTTTTTTTTTTTTTTTTTTTTTTTTTTTTTTTTTCTGGCATGAGGCATGAGAGTAACTGCTGCTCCCCCATCAAACCAGACTTTGCCATCGGCTTCCCATCACATAGCCCTTGATGTATAATGGCTTAGATGCTGATGCTCTAACTCCTTCAGTGTCAAAATATATGCCCTGATCGGGTTTGTAATGTTAGCTGAGCAAATACTCCTCATCCCTTCGCATCCAATGAAAGTGCTCTATCACTCCGAGGGTAAAAAGAACACCATATTCGCTGGCCGATTGATCAGTTCATCATCCTTTCTCTTCAGCGCCAAACCTGTTTAGTTCTTGTGACAATTGATCGCCTCTTCCCTGATCTTGACTCTTTTTTCCTGTTGCTCTCGGTGCACAAACGCTGTGCCCTTTCTCTTCTGATTTTCGTTGAATATCCCACTGGACACCAATTGAGGATTTTGGACTTGTTTTCTTATACTTCCTCTTCACCCTTCTCCATCTTCTTCAAGGGAACTCTCATGGATCGGCCCTAATCGGCTATGAAACCGATTGCTCTCTTCCCAAGCGACCGACCCTCGAAAACTCCTGCTAGCAATCACGCCGATTCCCTGCACTGCTGCACTCGGGGCAATTCAGCTGATGGCAGTTCATTCCTTTGATCCCAGCAGGAACCGAAAAAACGCGGCAGTTTCCCATGCGGATTATATCTTCAATCATTCCTCTGTTCCTCGTATCTTGAATATTTTTCTATCATGTCCGTTGAAGTAAATCCTTGATTTATACCTTTGATGCTCGCTCCATCGGCCTGATCCCTTGATGATGATCCCGCATAAACCATATTTATGGGAAACGGGTGCCATCAATCTTCATCGGCTTCTTGTCTTCAATTTGATTTCTTTCCTATTCGACAGCCGACGAATTTGTTGCCGAAAAACCTTGCACTCATTAGTATGATGCATATAGTGTTGTGCCATTGCAATATCTTTTCTTCTTCAGTTTTTCGGCTGAGGAATCACGTGATTGCGGTTAGTTGTATCTGCTTCTCTTAATAAAGTCAAAGATTTTAATCGGCCTTACTATCAAAATCATACGCTCCTCCTGCCCAATATCTTGAACATGGGACGATACTATCTCTTGTTCCTGGTCCACTCGCCAATCCAACTTTCAGCATTGGACTCCTCATCGTCTGAGTCCGATGAGTAAAACTTGTACCTGGGAAACTCATCTTTGAAATTTATCCTTCTTCGCTTCCTGAAATCGGCTTTCATAGCCGATACTCTTGTAACCAGATGCGCCAAGGACTCAACTGCTTGAGATTGAAAACCTCTCTTTGATCGGCGTCATGAGTCCTGGAAAGCCAAATCGGCCAGTTGCCCATTCATTCAGGTCAGACTGGAACATCGGTTCTTAACCTCTCGAAATCGCTGAATATATGTTGGTACCCGTCTCGTCTGATCGTTGCCTAACGATGTCAAATCTGTCAGCTCATCTCATGGATTCCAACAAAAAAGTAACTTATGAAAACTGTTTTTCCAGATCGGCCCACCCCCGACGAAATTCGGTGGTAGTGATGAGAACCTGCGAAAAGCGCGATCCAATAATGGATTAAGGGAAAAAATCTAACTCTTAGGGCTTCTTCAGCCGATGCCTCTCCGCCTGTGCCAAAGAATCGCTGATATGTTCCCACTGTAGATGTATTATCCTGCCTGAAACTTAGAAAAATCCGGAAACCCTGTACGGTGCAGTAACGGGACCCTATCCAAACACTCAGGGTATGGATGCGATAACATAAATGTCGCTCTCTGGTTTCATCCCGAACTGTCCCTTCATTATCTCCTCAACTCGCCACCGATTAGGTCTTCTTTCCCTTGGATTCTCCTGTTGATTACTGTTGATATTGTTACGGTGGAGTGTTGCCGATCTTTGCCTATGTAATCCCTCTGGTTAATTGCCCGGATCAGCCCCTTCCTACTGGATAATTCTGCTGATATCCTCCATAATAAATAGATCCGTGATATACAGGAGGAATATCCTGTTGCCCCCCAGCCTGGTTCTGCTTGCAAACAAGTTTTCTTTGGTACATCCTTGCGATGTTGTAAGCAACCTGATTCGGTTCCACTCTTTTGCGTGGAGAAAAACAGGGACCCCTAGTTCGGTGCTTGGGCGATCGATCGTCAACAGTCTTTCTTGATGAGGTTATGTAATGTAATTTACCAAGACCCCTGGACTGATTAATGAGGTGTGTGTAACAGCCTCATTAACCAATCTCTTGCAAAGGCTTAATCGGTGGGCTCTCGGGTTGTGTCACGGTCTCGATTCTCCAACTAATACTGCTTTGGAAACTGGGATTTGAATCGGCCCTTTGCAGTGTCATGGCTGAAGATTCTAAGCACAATTTTCTGAAATTGGCCATAGTTTGCTCAATCTGCTGTTTTCTGCTCTTTCTGTTAATCCTCCATGTGACTGAATTACTGGTCTGTTGATCTCTTTTCAGCCATATTGCAGTCTTGTATGTTGAAACTTTGCGTTGAACTTTGGGTTATAAAACTTCGTGTCCACAAACCAGGCGTGCCAAAAGCGTGTTGACGCCGAAAACCCGCGGGGCCGTCCGGCGTCTGGGTGACACGCGATAGGCTTTTTGGAATTTTTCACTCCAGTTGCAGGTCCTAAGTCTTGAGTTGTAGGCGTCCAGTCAATTTGACCCTGTAATTGACAAGGGAGAAAGGAATGTTAAATTCGCCGAGCCCATCGGCTGGAAGCCGGCTTGGACTCATTCATCGGGCGATGGCCGATATGCACTTGTAGCACTTATACGTCGCTTAAAGCCGATGATGGCAGGAAACAATAGCATAATAATTAAACAAGTATCGCGCTTAGCCATCATCGAAGGGATACCAAAAACGGCTAAAATCTTGATAAAGTAAGTTGCATAATGCATAAGAAATAGATCAAAAAAACTCTAGCCATATAGTTTAGTGTTACTTTGTTTTGCCGGTGGAAAATGTGCCGTGCCCGGACCCTTAGCTTATTCGGCTCCCGAGGTCTTCACCCTTCTGTCCGGGCCCATGCCCGGGGTCCTTACCCAAGCTCGTGCGGGTCCTCACCTGGGGTCGGTGCCCAGGAACCTGCTTGACTTGTACTTGGATCGGCAGAGTAAACCAATCAGCTAGCCCTTAGCCGATCGTACAGTAATACAGACCAGAGTATATGATAAGGTATGCAATAACTGAACGATAGATAATTGATGAGTCAACCGACTAGCTCGAACAGACATATGGATAAAAGGCTCGACCGACAAGTAAAAACAATGAATAGATTTTAATCGGCTCCAACAGATACTTATCGGTAAGCACTCCGATAACAACATCCTTAACACCCATCGGCCTCATCAAGAGTAGGCTGATTATCGTAGATTAGTAGATCGGACCAACCGTCTGCAGCACAGACGATGATGATACGATACCTCAACTAGGCGATAGATCTGATGCGATCTTTGATGAAATAACTTATTGGCCTATACACTCCAATAAGACGCCTACGTGTTTAAAGCATGATTACGGTGGTCCGGTTTATCACTAGCAGTTTAGTAGGTCGACCTAACCGATTGCAGTACAAACTGATGAGAAACCGCGCCCAGTAAGCCGATACGATCTACGCACACGTTTGATGTGATTAACCTAATCAATCTATGAGATCAAACTGAACTGATGCAGCCATAGACAAAGTAAATATATTGTCGGGTAAGCCGAACTACCATAAACCGACTAGAATATCGGACTAACGAGGAAAGTCCTAGCCGATAGGTAGCGGGTACGAGACTGACCCTCTCGCAGGAGGTCGGACCCTACCGATGCGCCCGGCTCGAGAAGCAGGATCCGTCGGAAGGGTGGCGATGCGCCAATTTTGTATTGACGAGTGATAATTTACCAAGGTGCCCGGCGTACGTTATTCTATACCCCGAGTACATGAGTCGCTTCAGGACACGATACATGGCCTTTCCTACCATTAACAGCAAAAAACGCTAACGTATCCTGACTGCGACACTAGGTTAGGTTTCCTAAGATAAAATACCTACCTAACCATAGGCTACAGTATAATTAACTTGCAGTACCGTCTTCACGGGCTCCTTCCCGATCTGCGTCTCTTCTCTGTCAGTGACATGCATCTCCTCTTTGACCGATCGGATACAGGGCCTTACCAAATTGTGGTCATTAATAGTAGTGTTCGGTGCCTTGTTGTGGTACGCATTAGGTGGTGTCTCGCCCGGTCACTTAAGGACCGATTCTATGTTGAGCTATAACAAGAAGCACAGTGCAAACCACTTGTGGCTCTTTATGGGATCTTAGCTTAGTCATATTGTTGATAACTAGCATAGACGCCGGTGGTAGTAGTTAGGCATTATTGGTTGTCATGGATTAGTGCGGGTTATTGGTTTTTTGTCCATGAGCCGAGGGTACCTTGATTATGTTCAAAAGGTGACCAGCACATCGTATTGGCCTTGGGATTTGGGAGGCCTCCCAACTCCCTAGCGATGGACATAACACGGGATCGATGCTAGGTCAACGCGATTAGAAAGGCTTTTCATTGATGGTGAGCCTCCTGTGTGCGTAACTCATATTGTCCTTGTCATGTGAGTACAGTTGTTACACATCTCGAGAGGTAAAACTATTCAAATAGCCATGTCCTCGGTTATGGACGACTGCGGAAATTCTTCCACCTAGTAGTTTAATTTTTTGTAACTGTTTTGGGGAAGATCCTTGGTGCGAAGGGGAGTACGCTGGGATGGTTGTGGCAGCGTGTTGCCACGTGGCTGGCATGGGCAGGAGCCATATGCGTTGGAAACACTTGAGGCGTTGATGCTTTAATAACTTGTTTGCTGTGCTAGCTTGTTTTACAAAAATTTTGTTGCAAAACCGCAATGTTTATCGCGATGTCATTATTGATGATTTATGCACCAAACGTGCCAGGACCTGAACCATTCCTTGTTTATCTCTCGCATATTATGGAATACCATGCAACACTATAAGCTTGCGGAAGTACGTTATTGTACTCACACACGCTTGTGTGACTTCTTTTTTTTAGAGATGGTTGAGGAGGCCGACAATCGGTTATTTATGCAGCGGGTTTTGGAGACACGACGACGGTGCTTACTAGGCTACCAGATGGTGCTATGGGCGGCAAGCATACTGCGTGGGTTTTTGGTGGCCATCTATTATCTTGTTTCCCGCTTTGAACCTTTGTTAATTGTTGATTCTATTTGGCCCGTCGGCCTCTATGTAATCGCTACAAGTCTAGACTCTGTACTACTTATGTTTGGACTGCTGTGAGCTGAACCTGTGATGTATGGATTATGATGCCATGTTGAATGTAGTGTGCTAAGCAATTGATCGTGGGACAATAGCACGGTACACACATGAGGGTTCGGGGTCTAACCCGGGTCCGACACGTGGCCCGGCCTATGTGGCCCCACCGCCTGGGGGCACGGGCCCAGTCGGGGCCCGTGGGGTCCATTTCGTGCTATGGGGACGTTTTGCCACGGGTGCTGGTTCGGCCGGCTGTTTCCGGCGCCACAAATGCCCCATCACGCAGTGCTCTTGGCCGGACGAGGGAACGGATTGGGCTTTAGTGTTGACGCTTGAAAATCACCGAGGACCTGGTTCGGCGTCTGGGACACGCGAAGGCCTGGGAGATTTGCTTCGACTCTAGTGCAGGTCCTAAAGTTAGGTTCCGTAGGCGTTGCCAGGTCAATTGACCCTGTAATGAACAAGGAGGGAAAATGTTAGATCAATGAGCCATCGGCTGGAAAGCGATCTCAGACTCGTTTCATCAAGCCGATGGCCGCATGGCAACACCGTTAGCACTTACACATCGCTTAAGTCCGATGACGGCCAAGGAAATTAATGTAGTAATTAAACAAATATCATGCTAGCCGTCATCGAAGGATATTCGAAACCGGCTTAAGCTAGATAAAATAAGCAAGTATAATACATAATAATCAAATAATCCTATCTGCATCATGATCTAGTGTTGACTGGTGTTGTATTTAAGGTGTGCTGCACCGGGCCTTGCCTCCAAGATCTTCGTCCGCTGTCCGGGGGGCCATATACTGGTCACTACCGGGCTCATGCCCGGGCCCTCACCTGGGGTGTGCCCGGGAACCTGTTTGTCAACTTGTGCTTGCGATCCGGCAGAATGACCCCATCGTAGCCCTTAGCCGATGTGACATAATTACAGGCAAGAACATATAATAAAAGTACTGCAATAACGGCCCAAAATGATAAATAATTGATAAGCTAGTGACTGCTTACAAAGCGAGCAACAGGATAAAACAATGAAATAAATGTTTAAATCGGGTTTAACACGTAACTTATCGGCTCAAGCACTCCATAACACCATCGCCACACACCATGCTTAGTTAAGAGTTAAAGCTCATTATGTCAGTCTAGGTAGATCGGACCTAACCGTTGCAGCACGGACCACATGATAACAATGCCTCAATGAGCGATAGATAAAATGCGAGATCGTATGAAAATAACTTACCGGCTATGCATTCGATAAAACGCCTACACCACAACGCATCGGCCTAGCGGGATCGACTTTCACTAGCAGTTCAGTAGGTCGACCTACCGATGCACACGAACTGATGATAAATCGCTCCCAGTAAAGTCGATACAGTCTGTTGCACACGTGAATTGAATATACCTATCAATCTATGAGATTCAAACTGAACTGATGCCAGCCATAGATAAAGTAATATATCGTGGTAAGCCGACTACCATTAAACCAACTAAATATCGGACCTAACCGAGGAAGCCTTAGCCGATTGGTAGTCGGATGCTGACGAGACTTACCCTCTCGCAGGAGTTCGGACCTGAACCGAGCAGCCCGGCTCGAAGAAGCGGCATCCCGTCGAGAGGTGCAAATGCGCCGAAGTTGTATTAGACGCATTGTGATTGATTTACAATTCCCCGAGGCATACGTATATATACCTCGAGTAAGTCCTTATAGGACACGTATATGATTTCCTATCTTATAACGAAACGCACAAGGCCGACCGCAGACACGAGATCAGGTTTCCCTAAAAGAGATAAATCTTTTCTAATAACTATAGTAATTAACTGCACGCGCGGTCTTCACGGCTCCTTCTCAGACTCGGTCTGCTTCTTGGATCAATTTCCATTATCCGACTGCAACCGTCCTCTTGACCGAATCTGACACAGGTCCTTACCAAATTTTGGCGTTGAACACATGCCCCCCCAATTTTGGGAGTCTTCCCTGTAGATTTCGAAATTCTTCCAACTTTGGGCCTCTAGATTTCTCCATACGGGCGGCCCAAGATAGCCCATTTGCCATAAATGTTTTGAAACAGTGCCAACGGCTCGATTCCCGCTCGGTCATTCATACCCCTATAAAAACGACTTCGTCTCCTTGCCTTTTATTCTTTCACATCACAGAGCACTACCGCTTCATCTCCCACATCTTCACCAAGCTTCTAAAGCGAACCCAGACGGAAATCATCGCACTTCCTTTCCGGCGTTGATCTCTGCATCGTTTCTTTACTCCCACAATTGCATCAGCATCTGCGCAGTTCCTGAGGTAATCTTCTCACCGACTATTTTCCAACTGCAATCTACTATTCGAACCGATCTCGCTCGTTTTTTTTTTCATCTGTTCTTTCATCGCTGTTTTTGTTTACTGAGCATGTCAGAGCAGAT
>RYFJ01002861.1:0-79268 GCA_003991445.1 Oryza meyeriana var. granulata | reverse complement strand
CCTGATACCGTCCACGGTGTGGTGTGTATATCTTTGGATTCATGTCTCGCTTCTATGGCTTAGTGTTGTCTGCCTTCAGGGCACCCCCTGCCTCACCTTAATTATACTGGGAACAGGGGTAAAAGGTAGGATCCCAGCTGGATTACAGCCAAGGGATCTCTCTATTAGAGATATAAACTACCCGACTAGGACTGTATATTCCTATCGTACAAGGCAAAGTCTGTCATGTCGGTCATATCTCTAATATTACAAGGCTAGGCCATCCTCTATCTGAGTGGACCAATTAATGCTTGTCATGAGGTACCCCGGGGCCCATGGCCTCCACAGTAGCCCCTAAGATTCATAGTCTTGAAGACAGGCTGATCCGAGTGCTCATCCTCCACGGTGAAGTTTTTTGAGGCATTGCTGCCCCGATACTCTTTGTCTGAGTGCCTCTTCCCTGGAGTCTGCTCTCATGTCATGCTCCGCAGCTGGCAGCGAGGTATGAAGGGGCTCCATGTAGATATATTGAATAGTGTGCCGAATAGGCACACCAGGAGAAGTGTAGCCCCGACTTTGTGCTTAATTGAGCAAACAATTAAACATAAAGTCAAAGATCTTTAACCGTGTAGTGTTTCCCGGTAGTATATACTGTATATGCGAGACTCTTCGGTATCATGTCAACCGAAATAAATTTATAGTTTTGCGAGTAGCATGCCACTCATAATGAGACTCTTCACTTCATGTCAGCTGAAAAGGTGTTTATAGTCTTCCCGAGGGCATGTCCCACTCGAAAGTTAGACTTCAACGTCATATCGCTGGAAAGAATATTATGTCTCTCCTGAGTACTGCACTATCGGAACCAGACTCCTCAGCGTCATGTCGGCTGGAAAGATATTTGCTCATGGCAACTGTTTTGGGCATGTAGGCCAAGTACGCACTTTATGATAATTTAAAATCCAATTATGTGGTCAGGTGTACTTGAGAGATGCCTACATCCCAATCTTGATGAAGACCAACTTGTGACCCTTATAAGGATATCCACAATACCTGGTGAATAAGACAGATACCCGAACACATGTGTTCAGCAATTAGGCCTTCATGAAGCATACCTGTTTACCTCATCGGTTGCCTGTTGTAGCACCAGCACTGTGATTTTACACAGCCAGCGAGCGGCCCACATTGAGCGTGTACTGTAGAAACTCATATCTGGTGTCCCAGTACAACTTTGTAGTCCAAGCCCACGAATCAAAACGGCTCTATAAAAGGCGGGGAGAGAGACAAAAGATTCCTTCATCTTCTGTAATCCACCAATCGTTTCATCTTCCAGCCTCCGCGTCGAAATTTCGCCTCCCTCCTCGCTAGGGTTCGCCATTGCTCGCTCTTCCCCATTGAAACTCGGGCGATCCCGCTTCCTTGCATCCATTCCAGACCTCCAGCCACATTTCCCCCAAATCTTTTCATCCTTAACCATGCCAAGGGCCTTAGATTTCTTGGATGCGTCGGACGAGGTCTGCCGACTTCGGATTGCGGGTCGGCTAAGCTGAAGCTTCTGGAGAAGCAACTAAGATTGCAAAACCGCGATGTCATCAACTGGCGTCCGGCTGAAGGTGAATCGGTTCCGGAGCCCCAGGCCAGTGAGACCGTTGTTTTCGCCTCTTTTTTCAACCAGGGTCTCTCTCTTTCATCTTCGAGTTCTTCCACAGCTTCTTGCCTTTTATGACTCGAGTTGGTGAATCTGAATCCCAACTCGATCTCGCAAATTTCTATTTTTGTGACTCTTTGTGAGTGCTTCCTAGGTGTGGAACCCCATTTGAATCTATTCAGACATCTGTTCCACATCAAACCCCAGCCCTCCAAGAGCAAGGTCCAAGTGATTGGGGGGCCGGTATCCAGCTCAGGAGTGAGATGAAGAGGATTTATTTCAATATTCCCCTGAAATCTTCTCTCAAAGGCTGGCATAAGGAATGGTTTT
Source organism: Oryza meyeriana var. granulata (assembly GCA_003991445.1). NCBI lineage: Eukaryota > Viridiplantae > Streptophyta > Magnoliopsida > Poales > Poaceae > Oryza > Oryza meyeriana. The sequence goes on along the minus strand of RYFJ01002861.1, from coordinate 77,314 downwards.
ACTGTTCCGATCTTGAACCAAGCCTTCCCCCTTTTATGGGTTTGCCCCCAGTGGTTATAGCCAAGTGGTCGTCTGTGCCCACCTTTGAAGAAATGGGCCAAGTTCACATACTGATTGAAAAGATCGACAAGCTAAAGAGCGCCGGGCTAACCGGTCCATGGGTGGCCAGACGATTCCTAACTCGGTGCATCAAGGCCGCTGAAGTTGAGGTGTTACTTCGGCTGGGACTATAAGGGCAAAGGTAATCCCAGCCGGGAGTATCCCAACCTGATGGACAAGCACAAGCTGACCAACATCCTACTGGATTTCTTTGCCAGTGGGGTGGTCGAAACTGAAGACGCACAGCGGTCTATGGCGGCTTACAGCTTGAAGAGGCCGTGCCCAAAGGTAACCTTCGCTAATGTTGTCTTGTAGTTCGTCTGTGATGAGTGCTTGCAGATATATGCTCCGAATTGCTCCACAATGTGTAACATGTATTGTTGAACTGCTTGCAATCATGTGAGGAGTTCGATGACGACTCCCGAACTTTATCGGCCATGAAGTCAAAGAAGAAGAGGCTGTTAAGCCCTTCTGCTACCCAGCCTGACTCCAAGAGAGCGGGAAAGAGACCTGTTGAAGATCAGGGCAAGAAGAAGGATATCAGGCTGAGTGCCACAGCTGGGAGTCTAAAGATAAAAGACACCGCCAGCACAGCTCCCAGGCCGCCGAGTCCCAAACCGGGACCAGCGCTGTTAGGCTCAACATCATCGAGCCCAAGAAGAGTGCCGCCGAGTACAAGGTCGGGTCAAGCGCTACCGGGCTCAGCAACATCAAGCCCAAGAATGGCACTGCCGAGTACCCGAGCGCCCCAGCCGGCCACACCAAGAGCGGGGCCAACCAGGACAAAAACGCCACCGCCGACTGCCACGCCATCCAGCCCGACAGCCGGCAGCAGTCCACCACCGACATCAGGAGCCCCCGAGGGCAAGCTCAAATTCTCCAAGAGGTATGCGACTTTAAGTTTTTCGGAAGTCTTGTTCAGCATTGTGGTGTGTTGATATCCGACTCATCATGCAGGAAGCGCGCCAACATCGATCTCAAGGAGACCACGCTGGCCGCTCCTGTTGCAGAGCCGCCCCTAGCCGTACCAGTGCTCGCGAGCGAATCTGCTGAGCCAGCGACAGTCTCAGTTGCAGAAACCGAGGTCGTCCTGACTGCAGAGCCGCCGATGCTGGCCGACCAAGGGGCTAATGTTGAAGCTGTTGCTCCATCCCCTAAGCATGTCTCTGAAGCCCCAGCGGCTACCGAGTTGGGGGCCAAGACCCCATCGCCGTCCTTGTCGTCGTCGTCTTCAGAAGGACCGAACCTCCCCAAGCTTGAGGCTCCTCCCCACAGATTCCCAAGGACATTCCGCTGGGTAGCCCCTGGCGGAACTGCAAAGAGTTACAAGCACGATGAAGTTGCGGCGGAGAAGGAGTGTGAAGACTTGCTTCGCACCGCGATCGCCGCGTCCCGGGGGGTCTAGGTATGACTTTCGCCGTATTGGAGTCTTGGTAGTCTTCCTTGCATGAGTGTTCTGACGCTTGACTCTGCTTTGCTCTGTTTCTCCCCGAGCAGAAAATTGTCGACCGCTCAGAAAGGATGAACGAAGTCCTGACCCAGCTTGCCCCCCAACTCCAACAATTAGGCCAGCTCCAGACCTTGAAGGCCGAGTTAGAGCGGTCGAGCCGAGAGAGGGAGACTTGGCTGAGGGGAGTCGTTAACCAGCTCAAGGATGAGAACTGGGCTCTAGCCAAGAAGATTGGAAGTAAGTCTCCCGTATTTGTCTTCCTGACTAAATCCCATGCATATTTGTCCAACTTGGTTGTTTCCAACTGGCCAGTTGTGTCCTAACTGCAATCTCGGGTTCTTGACCATTCTAATGTGCAGCCCTTGAAGCCGAGGTGAAGACCCGAACAGAGGAGGAAAACCAGCTAAAGGAGGCCGAGAGGGCCAAAGCTGAGCTCGAGAAAGACAAGGCTGACTTGGAGAAGGCCAACGCCAAGCTCAAGAAAGAGAAGGCTGAACTGGAGAAGGCCAAAGCCAAATGGGAGTCTGACTACGAAAGTAAGTCTCCGCTCTGACAATGATCTTAACCAATCCATTAAGTACTCTATCTACAATTTTACCTAACAAGTTTACTTGTCGATGAACCCGGGTAGCTGCTTGAGCCAATGCCCAAATCCAATTTCAAGCTTTTGCAGAGGAGATAAAAGTTGTCAAGGAGTCATGGGAGATCCTTGCTGAGTCCGTGAAAGGGCTCCTTGACATCATGGATCCTCATTATGTGGGAACCAGCTCCAACACGGTCTCCCAAGTGCAAGGGTGCCTTAACGAAGCTCCGAGTATCCTGAAGAGGTACTCGGATGAGCATGTTGTTGTCGGCATGGCTCAAACCCTGGCGATGACCAAGTCAATCTACCCTAGGGCAGATATTGAAGCCATCGGAAAGGGATTCGCCGAGGAGACGACACCTGAGGAGGCACTAGAGTTGATAACCCAGACGAGGCCGATTGCAGAGGTGATCACCCGAGACCTGGGTATGTAACAGTCCATCATGCAGTCGGTGTATATAAACTTTTTGTAAGGATATGTGTAAATATATGTGCAATGCCGCCAAGCTCTAAGCTCTGACTTAGTTATCATTAGCTTTACCCGACTATATAGTCTACGCCGAGTTAGTCTATAGGAACTTAATAAAATCGTTCACCGCAAAAAGCTGTACTCGAGCAAACATAACAAAGTCATTGCAAAACTTCATAACTTAAGCAAAACAGGCTCGTATATTATTGACAAAGCACATATAATACATGCAGCCCCTGACTGACTACTCAGTTGAAACAAGCGACGTAGTGAGTCAGAAAAAAACTGTACACATGGGAAGATGTAAAACTCAAGTATAGAAAGGACGTAGTTGTTCTATATTCCATGAGTTGCTGACGAGGGCACCGTCTTCGGTCTTTAGTCGGTAGGTGCCTGGCCATGTGACCTCTGCGATAATGAATGGCCCTTCCCATATTGGGGATAGTTTATGCCTGTCTTTGGTGGTTTGTATTTTTCTCAAGATGAGATCTCCGACCAAAAAGGCGCGGCCACGGACATTGCGATTGTGGTAACGACGCAGGTCTTGAAGATACCTTGCTGACTGGATTGTGGTGATGTCCCTCGCTTCTTCTAACTGATCTAGTTCGACCAATCGGGTATTGTTGGATTTGTCTTCTGAGTAAGCCCAAACTCGCGGAGAGCCAAACTCTAACTCGGTTGGTAGCACAGCCTCGGCACCATAGACTAGAAAGAAAGGGATTGCCTAGTTGCCCGACTAACCATGGTTCTTAGAAACCAGAGAACGGATGGGAGTTCTTGTACCCACCGGCCCGCGTATGGTTATAGTCGGTCGAATATCCTTGTCTTGATGCCTTGTAAGACCATGCCGTTGGCACGCTCAACCTGCCCATTGCTCCGCGGATGTGCCATAGAAGCATAACAGATCTTGATGCCGAATTCATCACAGAAATCTTGAAAGACGCCGCCCGTGAACTGAGTACCGTTGTCCGTTATGATGCGGTTAGGAACCCCGAATCGGTATAATATACTCATGATGAAGTCCTTTGCTCGTGCCGCTGTTATGGTAGCAACGGGTTTTGCCTCAATCCAATTTGTGAATTTATCCACTGCGACGAACAAGTGTGTGAACCCTCCTGGCGCTTTCTTGAAAGGCCCGACCATGTCAAGCCCCCATACTGCAAAGGGCCAAGAGATTGGTAGGTTTGAAGTTCTTGGGCTGGGAGATTTGTTTGTCTTGCGTAGAACTGACAACCTTCGCATTTGCGAACAATGTCTTTGGCATCTGTTACTGCTGTTGGCCAAAAAAATCCTTGCCTGTAAGCCTTTTCGACTAACATCATGAATGCGGCGTGGTTGCCACATATGCCCGAGTGGATCGATTGCAGGATCTGCTTGCCCTCCTCGGTTGTGACGCAGCGCATGAGGATACCGGATGCACTTCTTCGGTACAGGTCTTCTCCGACTACTAGGAAATTTTTGCTTCGACATTTGATTTGTTCAGCTTTGCTGCGAACTTGTAGGAGTTCATCGTCCAGGAGGAATTTGAGAACAGGAGTCTGCCAATCGTTGGATATGATCAATACTTCGTTTGTTGCTGGGATAGGTTCGCCTCCCGACTGCTTTGGCACTGGTTTCTTCTTGATTGACGGCTCCATGAGTTGCTTGACAAAGATCCCAATCGAGACCACTTCTCGCTTGGATCCCATGTTATCCAGTTTGTCTGCAGCATGGTTGTATTGTCATAGGACATGTGTTATCTCCAGCCTGTCGAACTTGTTTTCCAGCTTTCTGACCTCCTGACAGTATGCCGCCATGGTGTCGTCGAGACATGTCCAGTCTTTCATGACTTGGTTGACCACGAGTTGGGAATATCCCCGCACAACCAGTCGACGGATGTCAAGTGATATAGCAATGCGGAGCCCGTGGAGGAGTGCCTCGTACTTGACGACATTGTGGGAAGTCGGGAAGTGGATCGGTAGAACGTACTTAAGTTTTTCGCCGGTGGGGGACGTCAGTACGACGCCGGCCCTGGCACCGCCGATCCTTAGAGAACCGTCGAAGTACATTGTCCAGTACTCTAGCTTCGCTGTTGATGTAGGCATCTGAACTTCTATCCACTCGGCCACGAAGTCCGCTAGAGCTTGTGATTTGATTGCTGTCCGTGGCTGAAAGGTGATATCGAACGCCATCAACTCGAGCACCCATTTAGTGATTCATCCAGTGGCCTCGCGGTTGTGCAAGACGTCCCTGAGTGGATACGACGTGACCACCATGACTTGATGAGACTGGAAATAGTGCACCAGCTTCCGGACATTAATGAGTAGGCCATAGAGTAGCTTTTGGACCTGCGGATATCTTATTTTGGAGTCGGCAAGGACCTCGCTGACAAAGTAGATTGGCAGTTGAATCTTCTGTATGTGACCCAGTTCAGATCGCTCGACCACCAACACCGTGCTGACTACCTAAGTGGTTACCACCAGATATAGTATTAATGGCTCTTGGGGCATAGGTGATGCCAACATAGGTGGTGATGTGAGAAATTTCTTGAAGTCTTCAAAGGCTTGCTAGGCTTCGGGAGTCCATTAGAAATTCTCTGCTTTCTTCAATAGCTTGAAAAAGGGCATGCCCTATTCGCCCAGTCGAGAAATAAATCGGCTGAGTGCCACCATGCAACCTGTCAGCTTCTAGACGTCCTTTTGGCTAGTCGGGGGTGCCATGTTCATGATTGCATTGACTTTCTCCGGGTTGGCCTCGATGCTGCGATGCGATACAATGAAGCCGAGTAGTTTGCCGGATGGCACACCGAAGGCGCACTTTTCCGAATTCAACTTCATATTGAATCTTCAAAGATTTTGGAAGGTTTCTTCCAGGTCAATGACGAGGTCTTCTTTGGACATGGTCTTGATCACCACGTCGTCGATGTAGGCCTCCACGTTGCGCCCGATCTGAGTGTGTAGATATCGCTAAATTGCTCGTTGATACGTTGCTCCAGCGTTTTTCAAACCGAACGGCATAGTGATGTAGCAGTAGGCGCCAAACGGTGTGATGAAAGACATCTTTAAGCAGTCCTCCTCCTTCAGGCTGATTTGGTGGTATCCTGACTAACAGTCGAGAAAGCTGAGAAGTTCGCACCCCGCGGTTGAATCCACCACCTGATCTATTCTTGGTAGACCGAACGGATCCTTGGGGCACGCCTTGTTTAGATCGGGGTAGTCGACGCACATGCACCATTTACCATTTTTCTTCCGGACCAGAACTGGGTCTGCCAGCCAATCCGGGTGGTAGACCTCTTTGATGAACCCGGCTACGAGGAGCTTGGTTATCTCCTCCTGAATAGCATCTTTTCGGTCTTGTGCAAAGCACCATAGCCGTTTCTTGACCAGCTTGGTGTCTATCTTGACATTGAGGGCGTGCTCGATCACCTCCCTTGGTACGCCTGGCATGTCGGACGGTTTCCATGCAAAGATATCCTTGTTGGCTTGGAGGAAGATGACGAGCGCGTCTTCCTATTTGGGGTCGAGTCCAGTCCTGACTAGAGCAGTCTTGGAGGGGTCGGAAAGGTCCAGGGGGATCTTCTTCGTGTCAGAGTCCGCTGAAATTCCCGACTTTGCTGCTTTTTTCGCCAGAACTTGGTCATCCTCAACTTCAGTTGTGATGAATTGCCGAATGCTGTTGCGTCCGACTGCCACCTCTTGCGATTGAGCCAACTCGCAGCTCTCCTTGTCATAGGTGAAGGCTTGCTTGACGTCGCTCTACGGAGGGAGAGAACTCCGACTGGCCCGAGCATCTTGAGCACCATGTAGGTATAGTGCGGTATCGCCATGAATTTGGCGAGCGCTGGACGTCTGAGTATCGCGTGGTACGCGGTTTCGAAGTCGGCGACCTCGAAGCAGATGTTTTCTGTGCGGAAGTTATCCCGCGTGCCAAAGGTGGCTGGCAATGTTATCTGTCCGAGGGGGTTGAAGACAAGCCGGGAATTATCCCGTGGAAGGGCGCCGTACTCGGCCGCAGTTCTGAACGAGGAATCTTCTCTCATCTAGAGTCTTAGCGAACAGAATGTTGAGCGCACTGCCTCCATCTATGAGGACCTTCTTCAGCTTGATATTTTTGACGACCGAGTCCAGGACGAGTGGGTAGCGTCCCGGGTGTGAAACTCGATCTGGATGATCTGCGCAGGTGAATGTGATGGACATCTCTGACCAGCACAAATACTAGGGGGCGTCTGCTGTAGAGACTACGTTGACGTCGTGTGCTGTTACCTTCTGCTTCCGCTTGGACTCATATGCAGACGGCTCTCCGAAGATGTGGTTGAGCTCAGCCTGGGGATCCTGAAAATCGTCGGCCAGGCCCAAATATGGCTTGTCTTTGTCCTTGTCAGCGCTAGATGATGAAGCCTGCTCGGAAGCAAACTTCTTGAGCATGAAGCAGTCCTTGGCCGCGTGCTTGCCCTTGGGGTGGAAGGGGCAAGGTCCGTTCATAACTTTCTGGTAGTCGTTGTTCCTGGGGGGCCGCGACCGAGTTCACTCCATGTTGGCCACCTCGTTGTCCGACTTTTGCTTGCGGCTGCCGGACTTGTTCTATGATGGCTCATTGTCGGCTTTGGTCTTCTGGTCCTTCTGCTGGGGCTCATTCTTCTCGTCGAGGGCCTCTGCGACCGCTTCAGCCGAGTCGGCGTATTTATTCGCCATATCGAAGAGAGCCCGGATAGAGGCTGGTGGCTTCCGAGTGAACTTCGCGATGAACGAGGCGTCTTTGACTCCCTTATGGAAGGCAACGATGACGGCCTCGTCCTTGATCATAGGAATGGAATTGCGCTTCTTGGAGAACCTTTTGATGAACTCACGGAGGGTCTTGTTCTTCCTCTGGTGCAGCTGGTAGAGATCGTGCTCGGAAGATGGTCTCTCGTAAGTCCCTTGAAAGTTGGCTATGAAGAGTTCCCGGAGTTCCTCCCAGGAGCCGATTGATCGCCTCGGGAGCCCTGTTAGCCATGTCCTCGCTGAGTCGGCTAGGGCGACCGGGAGGTAGTTACCCATGGCTTTGTGGTCACCTCCGGTAGCTCGGATTGCTAGGGTATATACGGTGAGCCAGGACTCGGGGTTAGTTTTGCCGTCGTATTTCTCGATTCCTATAGGTTTGAAGCCCGATGGCCAGTCGACATCTTGTAGTTCCTGGGTGAAAGCGGGTACGCCTTCATTTTCATGAGGGCTCCGGCTCCTGCCGCGACAGTTAAACAGCTCGTGGTGGAGACCAAAACGCTCATGCTCGTCCTCCAGTTGGTGGCGCTCGTTGATATTGTGGCGGAGGTCACGTTGTAGACGTCCTCGGAGATATTGATTGTCGCGGCGATCGTACTGGGGACGCCGCCGGTTGTTGTTGTTAGGATGGCCGAGAGATGTTTGCCGTGACTCCGTGTGCGGCTGACTTCAACCGGCTGCCCGGCGTCGTGCTGATGTAGACGAGCCTGCCGCTGGAGAACCCGACCAGTTGGTTGGTACAAGTGTGTCGCCCGACTGCTGGTACTGCTAACAGGCAGTAGCTGTAATCATCGCCTTGATCTTGGTGATAGTCGGGGTGACCTGGTCATTAGGCCCGAGCTGGAGTGTGTCCAGTAGGGTTACAGCGGCCACGACGTTCTGTTGTGGCGTGACGAAGACATCATGGTTGCCGACTTTGGTCTTGAGGATCTGTTGCTGAGCGGTTCACCCAACCCTACGTAGCTCATCGTTGCGAGCCTCACGATCGGCCTCTTCCTGTTGCTGTAGTCGGTGTGCCTCCTCTTGTTGCTCCTCTTGTAGTTGGCGCACCTCCGGTGGAGGGGTTGAAGCCATGAAGATCTCTCGGGGCAGAAGGAAACTTGCCAGACTAGTGTCTAAAATGGTGTTCGAACCGTTGTCCGACTTGGAGTCAGAATCCGAGTAGTTAATTGGAGTAAGGACGACTCTGACCTCTCTAGATCCAATCTGGAACGGCTCTAGGCCATGTCCAAACTAAAGCATAGAGGACTGGGTTAGCCGTGTGGGATGTAGATCCACAGCGTTGCCAGGTCTGCAAGGGAGATTGATGATCTCTCCCCTTCCTATCCCGACCCGGGCCGGCTTGAGGCCTAGCGCAAGTCGGACGCCGAAGGAGAGAGTTGTCTCGAGACCCGGACAGGTGGTAGATCGCTGCAGCAGATTGACGAGGGTGGCTGCAGCGTCTTGCGGGCCGTCTGGCGCGGAGTCGGCTGGTTCTTCGGCCAGTTGGATCAAGTCTGCGTTGGCCAAGGTGAGATTGCCGAACATGTCGGCGACGAAGGCGAGGCTTCCGAATGACATTGTATCTCTAGGGGAGAATTTGCCACCGTCAACTCCGGTTGCTGGATCCATCGAGCTTGTAGATGTAGATCTCGCCGAAGCCCCTACCTGGCGCCCCAACTGTCAATGTTTTACACCGGCAATATGAATATAGGGCTACTCATCGGATCGAAACTCGGTGGATTGCAAAGGAACATGGGAAGGTTTATACTGGTTCAGACCCTCGATGTGAGGTAATACCCTACGTCCAGTTGTGGTGTATTCCTTTGAAGATGTGTGTTTCCTTCTATGAGCTTATGTGTTGTTCTGCCCTCAAGGGGCACCCTGCCTCCCCTTATATACTGTGGGAAAGGGGTACAAGGTAGGAGTTCCAGCCGGATTCTAGCCAAGGGATCTCTTCTTAGAGATATAACCTAGCCGATTAGGACTGTATATTCCTTATCGTACAAGGCAAAGTCTGCTAGGGATTACTATATCTCTAATTACAAGGCTAGGCCCATCCTCTGTCCGAGTGGCCCATATGCTTGTCATGAGGTACCCGGGGCCATGGCCTCCACATAAAGAGTGGCAAAAATAGAAATTTGAAGAATGGAGTTGGGATTAAGATTCACCAGTCCAATCTGGTAGAAAGCAAGGAGGCGACGGAGAAAATCCGAGGATGGAAGAGCTAAACCGCGATCAAAGAACGAAGTAAAAACCACGGTTTCACCCAGGTTTTGAGCGGGGACGGGCTCACCCTCGGCTGGACCCCAGTTGATGATCTCTTGTTGTTGAAGAATCATTCTCTTCTCCAAAATCCGCAGCTTCACCGTGCCGCAATCCGAGACCGGCAAAACTTCGGAAGACATATCGAGGATCTTGAAGAGGGCCCTCGGCATTGCTGGAGAAGAGGAATTGGGTGGAGAAGCTCTAGGGTACTGGGAATCAACGCTGGGAGGTGGATCTCAGTGGGTCTCAAGCCAGGAGCGCGAGTAGCAGTGAACCATAGCGAGGCGAAGGAGCGAAATTTGGGCACGGTTTTGGGAAGACGAAGGGATTCGGCGGATTGGGGGAGAAAGAGGAATCTTTTCTCTCTCCCGCTGCTTTATAAGGCCTGTGCCGGGTTCGTGGGCTTGGGCCGACTAGCTCGGTAATGGACTGTAAGATATGAGTTTCTAAATAGCATGTCCTATTGGGCCGACTGCTGGATGTGTTAAAATCACAGTACAAATGTTATTTTATAGAAACCGATTAGAATAATCAGATATGCTTCATGTTAAGCCTAATTGCTGAACACATGTGTACAGGTATCTGAATTATTTGACAAGTATTGAGGATATATCCTTATAAGGATCAATAGCTGGTCTCCATTAAAATTGGGGATTCAGGTATCTCTTAAGTACACCTCACCACATATTGGATAAAAATCTATGAAGTGGTACTCGGCTTATATACTTATCCAAAATTGCCTTGAGCAAAAATATCTCCAACTGACATGATGCTGAAGAGTCTAATTTTCGAGAAATATACTACTCGGGAAAGACTTAAAGGTTAAAGATCTTTGGCTTTATGTTTAATTGTTTCACAATTAAGCATAAAGTTGGGGGCTACATCTAATAGGTGCGCCTACTCGGTACACACTATTCATATTTTTCTATAAAGCCCTTCATAACCAAGTTGCCAGTTTATATGAAGCGGGACTTGAAGAAGAGGTACTCGAACAATGAGTACTCGGGAGCAAGACACTCGGGAAATCTTCACCAAGGAGGATGAGCACTTGGCACCAGCTGTGACTCAACTATGAAGGTCTCAGGGGCTACTGTGGAGGTCATGGGCCCCAGGTACCTTATGAGGAGCTTTTTGGCCACTCGGAAAGAGGATAGGCCCAATTCTGTGATTAGGGATGCAACAGGACTCGGTGAATGTTACCTTGTACGATAAGGAAAGGATATAGTCCTAGTCAGGTACGTTATATTCCTAGAAGGAAATTCCTTAGTCAAGTCCGACTGGGATTCCTACCTTGTAACCTTGCCTCCTCGGTATATAAAGGGAGGCGAGGAGCCCTTGGGGCAAGAGAAGAACATCATACACAATCTCATCAGAGAAACCTCAAAGGCAATACACAACAGCTGAAAGTAGGGTATTACCTTACCTCGAGGGCCTGAACCAGGATAAATTGTCTCGTGTTCCTTTGCAGTTCATCAAGTTTAGCTCTCACGAGTAACCCCATATTATTATTGCCGATACAAAACATCGACACACGGCTAGAATTTGCTCGTGGGGAGAGGTGTGGCTAGGGTTTTTCGCATGCAGGGAAAGTTTCCACCACGCCTCGCCCCTAAATATATATATAGAGCATCTAACTGGGCCTTACAGGCCCATTAGGAACTCTATTTTGATCCCTATCCAAATTAAACCATATTCGGATCTCTATCCCAACAGTTTGTTCCAACCCGTTAAGTATGCGACCCTGTAGGTTCATGTGCACTTGGTTGCAACCCAAAAACAACTTTTCGGTCCACGTGTCAATAGCGATCTCTAGCAAGGCATATTGACTTGCCGGATGCACATAAAGATCATATTGGCTGAACCTGTAGTGTATACATGTACGAACCACTTTGCCACACGATATCGATTAAGCTCAAGGCGAGAAGTGTGCCATCCTTTCATTAGCTCAATCATTTACTCGACCATATGATAGATTACTCAACTCGTGATTGACCCCTCAATCACTCGGCATAGCCATGCACTTCAGTAGTCCATTACATCGAAGGGGTCAGAGATATCTCTCCCATTAACTGGGAGGGGCAATTCCATCTTGATTATTCACATCCCACTACATGTTTCATAGCAAACCCGCAGACTACTTTTATAACTACCCAGTTACGGAGTAGCATTTGGTAGCCCCAAAGTAAGTCACTAGACATGTTGAGAACTATGATAATCTCAGGTACAAGAGTTCTACACCAACACTACTTGAGACCAACTGATGGCATATCATATAAAGCTCTTGCAGTGTCTCATGTTGTGTCTATCCAACAACATATTCTCTAACATGTGTCCACATTATTGATTTAGTATCTTCATACCATGATCCATGAGACATGATCATCAATCAATACATGTGTTGATCTTAAAATCATATCCGTTCCATATATGATATATAATCAGGGATCATTTAGAAATAGTAACATATCACATAAAGAGTCTCATGAATAAGTTACATACTTATTGATCAATAATAGGTTAACTATGTCAAGGAACACTTTATTTATAAATTCATAAACATAGTATGTGATACAATCATCTCCATGATTGCCTCTAGGGCATATCATTAATAGTCTCCCACTTGCACTAGAATCAATCATATAAGTATCTAATACCCATTGCCCTGGTGTGCGCCTCATGCTTTGGCTGAGGAAGCGGCTTTGTTAACGGATCTGCAACACTCAAATTCGTGTGTATCTTGCATATCTTCACATCACCTCTATCAACTATCTTGCAAATGAGGTGATACCGTCGTAGAATGTGCTTAGACTTATGATGCGATTTAGGCTCCTTGGCTTATACAATGGCCCCACTATTATCACAGTAGAGGTCCACTGGACTGAAGGCACTAGTTATCACACCCAGCTAAGAAAAAAATTTCTTGACCCAAACAACCTCTTTCGGAGCTTCAGAAGCTGCTATATACTTGGCCTCCGCCGTACAATCAGCAACAGCGCCTTATTTAGAACTCTTCCAGCTCACCGCTTGTCACAGCCGGATTTTTCGAGAATTAAATAATTAATTAAATATTGATTTTCCAAAATTTATATTAAATTGTAAAGAAAATCAGTTAAGTAAAGTAAGATGGGAAATAAAAATTTCTTTAATAAATCATAGTTGACATTATTTTTAATAAATTATTTGTGTGTAATTACACTCTCTAAAATTTTCTCGGATTTTTTGAAGCTCCAGAATTAATTTTAATATTACAAAAATCAGTTCAGCAATTATTTAAATAAATTCTTTTCCCTAATCTCGGGTCGTTCTTTGCCTAGGCCCCTTTTATCTTATCCATTTTGCTGGACTCGGGTTGTCATCCCCAAATCCCTAATTCCCTGAAATATCTGACTCTAGAAAAATCCCCGAAGTTCCAAATCCAAGCGTCTCAAATCTATTCATTCTCTTTTTATTAAATATCCATATTTCCTTTTTTATTCAAATGTCCTTGGTCTCCACAAAAATCCAAGTCCTTTAAAATAAGTCCGAATCCTCAGATACTTCGAGCGTATCCAATTTCCGATTCCACAAAATAAATTCAAGTTCTGGAATCCCAAAAACAATATCCAAAATGTTTCAAATATTTCTCCAAAATTCTGATATTCCAAAATAATCCTTGATTCCCTAAATATTCTAAAATTCTAAATTCTCCAATTTAGGATTTTTTCCGAAAAACAACTTGGGTTTTTCCTCTTTTTTCTTTCCCTTTTTTCCTTTTTCTTTTCTTTCTTTTTTCCCTTCCTTTCTTTCCCTGTTCACCTTCTTCGTCCTTGTTTCCTCCTCTCTCCGAGCCTCTCTGCTCCAGTGGCCTGGGCCGAGCCCTGCGCCCCTCATGCCGCCCCGGCCTGGCCTGCAACCGCCGCCCCTCCCCTGGGCCCGAGCTACCACGCCGCACGCTTGTGCCGCCCCTGGACACCGCGCTGCGCCGCCTCGCTCAACCGCCGCCCACATCCTCCGGCGCCGCCACCCCACCTGCGCCCTAGCCCGAGCCCCATATATAGCGCGCCACCCCCCCCCCCCCCCCCACGCGTGCCATAACCACCGCCGCCTCCTGCTGTCACCCAGTGCAGCCGCCGCCTCTCTGTTGCAAGCCGCCGCCGCCAAAGGCCGTTGTCGTCTAGTGAGCACCCTGTCCCGGCGCCCTGGCCACTCCGCCTTTGCCCTGGCCACCTGCACCCGTGCACCCGCCTCGCGCCACCCAGCCATCCGAGCCGCCCCTCTGTAGCAGCCGCACCGCCGCTGCAAGCCGCCGTCGCCTCATTTAGTGCCACCGCAGCCCCTGCCTCCGGGTGCCGCCGCTCGGTCATCGCCGTCGTCGACATCCTCTATGCCTGCTGCCGGTGAGCCTCGCCCATCGGCGCCTTCTCTCCCCTGCTGCTGCTTGTCGTCGTTCGTCGACCCGACGCCGATGCACCTCCCCGAGGTCGTCGCCCTCGGCACGTCGCTGTCCTCCTCTGCTGCACCACCCGGTCTTCCTCCTTATCGTCGCCATCTCGTCGGTCCTGCGCCGCCGTCGCGTTCCCTGGTGCCGCAGTTGTCGATCGTCGCTCAGCCACGCCGCTCCGGACCTCGCCTCCCTTCCCTGTCCCGAGCACCGGTGATGCGCCATGGGCGTAATACAGAGCTCGGCAGCTCCTTCCTAGTGTTTCCCCTTTTCGGTGAATAACGGTGAAACCCGATGAGCAGTTCTCAAACCAATCACAGCCATCCAATCTTTTGAATAAAATTCGGGCCATCTGATCCTTGTAAACACCGATGGAGTCTCAGTAGTTTATCGACTTTGATCGATCCAGAGCCCTCCGATCCCCATGACTCTAAACCCTAGATCCGGCCTTGCCACGTCAACCCTAGAACTCGGCCAACGCCACATGGCTTTCCTTTCGGTAGCCACCTCAACATTCATATCCACATGGCATCCACTCCACCCGCGGTCCATCACTCTAGCTACTCCTCAGATCTATGTACCTAGTCTGTGAAGCCATGTCTATGACAGTGGGCCTCACTCTCTTTTCCGGTGCAAAAATAATCCTTTTAATTTAATTCTAAGGGAATATTCCCAACAATATTTCTTTTTCAATTCTTTTTGGATTTCTCCAAATTCATTCCTCCAGAGGCCGTATCTTTTCCGTTTGAACTCCAATTCGACCCATTCTTTTTCCTAAATTTATCTAAAATCATAATCTACTTGTTTATATACTTTTTATATACTATTTATTTGGAGTTTCTTAGGGTTTTCATCGTGTTGCGTGTAGTCACGTATAATCGCCATTTCGGAAGATCGTGGAGTTTACGAAAGAGTTCGGAAGAGCAATTGAAGATGTTTTTGGTTGTAAGGCAAGTCACATGACAATCCCCTTGAGCATGTTGATCCCATTTATGAAATCTATTTTATTTTAAAGTTATTGCATGAAATGTTTTGAAATGACATTATATGGGTATTTATTTATTATCCAATATCCATTAATAATTATGGCCATTTTGATGTTGATATCTATACCTTGATACCCTGGGTGATTAATGTTGACTAGCTGGATCTGGCTAGATTATTTAGGATTTGCTTAGCCATGCCTAGAAATTATAGCGTCATTTTATATGGGGAAACTACGATTCACCTATGATTAATTAATAATTAATGGCAATAGTTTCACAACAGTGGTCGTGGCTGGTTATTTGACTGTGCCAACTAAAACTTGATTAAATGGTAGGTTGTGAGCACCAGGATTGTGAATGTTGCTAGCCGTGCTCATGATAGTTAAGAACCGGTTCGCGGACTACTTGTTGCGAGCAACACCCGTGCTAACCACAAGCCAGAATGAGTAATGACGGGAACCAAAGTGTAGTTCGTTCAACCAAAGGCCCCACGGTGTGTTGTGGCTCTGTCAATAAGACCACCATGGCTGCGTCAATAAGTCCATATCTTGGGTGTTGGACCGTCTCCCTGTCTAGGAACCTAATCAACCCTACCGGAGACTGGTGGTCTAGCGGGTGGCTCTCTTGTTGTGCGGGGTACATGGAGGGTCCTATCACAACTCCTTTACGAGATACCGTGGTGGTATTAAGGCGCATAGTGATGTGTTCTGAAGTTGTGTCTTGTGGGTAAGTTGGTACACCTCTGGCCAGAGTAAAACTATTCAAATAGCCGTGCTCGCGGTTATGGACGAGCCTAGCAATGTTTTCTGTGATTAGTCCCACACTACTCATTAATGGTATAAATGATGGAAACTTGATAGCTCCAGTTTAGAGGGTTTTGGTTTTGGGCCTGAATTGCGTTGGAGCATTGTTCAGAGATTGGTTCAATGTTGATAATAATTAAACTATTCTGTTTTCAATGCTTTTAAATGCAAACGTTTTAAATGTTGTTTTATGCAAAGGAGCCATACTATGCCTTTCCTTTGGATTCTTGTTGCATTATTTTGCATTCCCTAATGTGGCTTGTTGAGTACGGTGGGTGGTACTCAGTCTTGCATTACTGCAATCATCAGAGTGAAGCTTTGCGAGGAGGAGAAGTTTGGTGTTTGGCTTATACCCTAGTTGAGCTGCCTTTGGTTTGGAGCTGAAGCTACGCTAGTTGCCGTTCCGCTGCTATTTTCTTCTGTGTGAGGACTAAGTGCCTCTTTTATAAGTATTTATCGTTATTATGTTTTGGTTATGTTTATCAAATTATTGATTTGTTTACCTCGGCTGATTCCTGAACGAGGGTTTAATGCACAAATTAGTTTTAGAAATTCTGGTGAATTTCTGGGCGTGACACCGCTCCGCCATTGAGGTAGAACACAAATCCAGATTACGATCTAAAAATCATCTCTGTCAGTTTGGAAGCTTATATCGGTGTAACCATTTACAACGAGCTCTTCCTCACCTCTATAGACAAGGAACACAACCTTAGTACTTCTTAAATACTTTAGGATGTTCTTTACTGCTACCAGTGACCTTCACCTGGATCTAATTGGTATCTACTTGTTGCACTAAGTGCATATGAAATATCTAGGCGTATACAAAACATGGCATACATAATGGATCCAATTGTCAAAGCTTATGGAATCGCATTCATCTTGTTCCGCTCATTAGTGGTCTAAGGACACTGATTTTTGTAAAGATTGATACCATGTGACATAGGCAAGAAACCTTTCTTGGAATCCTGCATGTTGAATCTCTTCAACACATTGTCAATGTAGAGAGGTTTTCAACGTTTTCTTAACATGCCATATAACTCGCGAAAAATATATGTTCATAAAAATGGTATCAAATCAGTTCTAAATGCACAAAAGTAGAATTAGTGGATTTTTGATTGCTTTCTTAACATGCCATACGACTCGTGAAAAATAGAAGTTTGCAACAGATGTTGTCAAATCACTCCCATATGCACACAAGTAGAATTACAGGAGTTTGGAGCGTTTTCTTAACATGCCATGTTACTAGCAAAAAATGTAAGTTCGTAACAAATGGTGTCAAATCACCCCAATATGCACAAAAGTAGCATTGGAGGCGTTTGGAGCGTTTTCTTAACATGTCATACGACTCGCGAAAAATATAAGTTCACAACAAATGGTGTCAAATCACTTCTATATGCATAGAACTAGCATCAGAGGAGTTTAGTGCATTTTCTTAAAAGGCCATACACGTGGTGAAAAATATAAGTTCACAACAAATAGTGCCAAATCATTCCTATATGCATAAAAGTTCCTTCAGAGAGGTTTCCATCATTTTCTTAACATACCATACAACTCACGAAAAATATAAGTTCATAACAAATTGTATCAAATCACTCTGATATGCCCAAAAGTAACATTAGTGGACTTTGGAGTGTCTTCTTAACATGCCATACAACTTGCGAAAAATATAAGTTTATAACAAACGGTGTCAAATCCTTCCCATATGCAAAGAAGTAAGATTAGAGGAGTTTGGAGCGTTTTCTTAACATGTCATACGCCTAGCGAAAAATATAAATTCGTAACAAAGGGTGTCAAATCACCCAATATGCACAGAAGTAGCATTATAAGAGTTTGGAGCATTTTCTTAACATATCATACGACTCGCGAAATATATAAGTTCGTAACAAATAGTGTCAATTCACTCCCATATGCATAAAAATAAAAATAGTGGATTTTGAAGTGTTTTCTTAACATGTCATTTGACTAGTAAAAAATATAAGTTCACAAGAAATAGTGTCAAATCAGCCCAATATGCACAAAACTTCATTTATAGAGGTTTCCAGCATTTTCTTAATATGTCATACGACTCGAGAAAAATATAAGTTCGCAACAAATGGTGTCAAATCACTCTTATATGCCCAAAAATTCCTCTTGAGAGATTTATAGCTTTTCTTCACATGCCATACAAATCGCAAAAAATATAAGTTCGTAACAAATTGTATCAAATCACTCCGATATGCCCAAAAGTAGCATTAGTAGATTTTGGAGTGTCTTCTTAACATGCCATACAACTCGCGAAAAATATATGTTTGTAACAAACGGTGTCAAATCCTTCTCATATGCACAGAAGTAAGATTAGAGGAGTTTGGAGCGTTTTCTTAACATGCCATACACTTGGTGAAAAATATAAGTTTGCAATAAATGGTGTCAAATCACCTCCATATGCACAAAAGTTCCTTTAGAAAAGTTTCCAGCTTTTTCCTAACATGCCATACGACTAGGGAAAATATAAGTTCGCAACAAATAGTGTCAAATCACCCCAATATGTAAAAAATAGTTTTAGAGGCGTTTGAATTGTTTTCTTAACATGCCATACGACTCAAAAAATATGTGCTCGTAACAAATGGTGTCAAATCACTCTTATATGCACAAATGTAGGATTAGAGTAGTTTGGAGTGTTTTTCCTAACATGCCATACGAGTAGCGAAAAATATAAACTCGGAACAAATGGTGTCAAATAACCCCAATATACGTAAAAGTAGTATTACAAGAGTTTGGAGCGTTTTCTTAACATGAGATAGGACTCACAAAAAATATAAGTTCGTAACAAATAGTGTGAAATCACTCCGATCTGCACAAAAGAGTAGCTTGAGAGGAGTTTGGAGTGTTTTCTTAACATATCATATCTCTCGCAAATAATATAAGTTCGCAACAAATGGTGTCAAATCACTCCCATATGCACAAAAGTAGAAATAAAAGAGTTTGGAGCATTTTCTTAACATACCAAAGGACTAGCAAAAAATGTAAGTTCACAACAAATAGTGTCAAATCACTCCCATATACACAGAACTAGCATTAAGGAGTTTGGAGCATTTTCTTAACATGCCATACACTTGGCGAAAAACATAACTTCATAACAAATAATGTCAAATCACTCCTATATGCACAGAACTAGCATTAAGGAGTTTGGAGTATTTTCTTCACATGACATACACTTGGCAAAAAATATAAGTTCACAATAAATAAATGGTGTCAAATCACTCCCATGTGTCCAAAAGTTCCTTTAGAGAGGTTTCTAGCATTTTCTTAACATGGCATATAACTCGCGAAAAATATAAGTTCGTATCAAATGAAATCAAATCACTTCCATATGCACAAAAGTAGCATTAGTGGATTTTGAAGTGTTTTCTTAACATGCCATACAACTCACGAAAAATATAACTTCGTAACAAATGGTGTCAAATCACTCCCATATGCACAAAAGTTCTTTTAGAGAGATTTCCAGCGTTTTCTTAACATGTCATACGAGTAGCGAACAAAATAAGTTCGCAACAAATGTGTCAAATATAACCAATATGCATAAATGTAGCATTAGAGGAGTTTGGAGCGTTTTCTCAACTTCTCATACGACTCGCGAAAACTATAAGTTCGCAACAAATGGTGACAAATCACTCTCTTATACACAAAAGTAGCACTAGAGGAGTTTAGAGTGTTTTCTTAACCTGTCATACGACTCGCGAAAAATATAAGTTCACAACAAATAGTATCATATTACTCTCATATACACAAAAGTTCCTTTAGAGAGGTTCCAACGCTTTCATAACATGCCAGACAACTCGTGAAAAATATAAGTTCGCAACAAATGATGTTAAATCACCCCAATATACACAAAAGTAGCATCAGAGCAGTTTGGAGCGTTTTCTTAACATGCCAAACACTTGGCGAAAAATATAAGTTCGGAACAAATGGTATCAAATCATTCCTATATGCACAAAATTAGCATTAGTGGATTTTGGAGTGTTTTCTTAACAAGCCATATGATTCGTGAAAAATATAAGTTCGCAACAAATAGTGTAAAACCACTCCCCAACGCAAAAAAGTAGCATTAGAGAAGTTTGTAACATTTTCTTAACATGTCATACGACTAGCAAAAAATATAAGTTCGTAACAAATTGTGTCAATCACTCCAATATGCACAAAAGTAGCATGAGAGAAGTTGCAGCATTTTCATAATATGTCATATGACCCACGAAAAATATAAGTTCACAAGAAATTATGTCAAATCACTCTCATATACACAAAAATAGAATTCGTGGATTTTTGAAGTGTTTTCTTCACATGCCATACGACTAGTGAAAAATATAAGTTCACAAAAACTGATGTCAAATCACTCTCATATGCCCAAAAGTTTCTCTAGAGAGATTTCCAGCTTTTCTTCACATGCCATACAACTCGCAAAAAATATAAGTTCGTACCAAATGTTATCAAATCACTCTCATATGCACAAAAGTAGTATTTGTGGATTTTGGAGTGTTTTCTTAACATGCCATATGACTCGTGAAAAATATAAGTTCGTAACAAATGGTGTTAAACCACTCCCACATTCACAAAAGTAGCATTAGAGAAGTTTGTAGCGTTTCTTAACATGCCATATGACTAGCGAAAGATAAAGTTTCCAATAAATTGTGTTAAATCACTCCAATATGCACAAAAATAATGAGGGAAGTTGCAGCGTTTTCTTAACACATCATACGACTCACGAAAAAAATAAGTTCGGAAGAAATGGTGTCAAATCACTCCCATATGCAAAAAGTAGTATTAGAAGAGTTTGGAACGTTTTCTTAACATATCATATCTCTCGCAAATAATATAAGTTTGCAACAAATGGTGTCAAATCATTTCCATGTGCCCAAAAGTTCCTCTAGAGTGGTTTCCAACGTTTTCTTCACATGCCATAACTTGGCGAAAAATATAAGTTAGTAACAAATGGTATCAAACCACTCTCATATGCACAAAAGTAGCATTAGTAGATTTTGAAGTGTTTTCTTAACATGCGATACAACTTGCGAAAAATATAACTTCGCAACAAAGGGTGCCAAATCACTCCCATATGCACAAAAGTTCCTTTAGAGAGGTTTCCAGCATTTTCTTAACAAGCCATACGACTAGTGAAAAATATAATTTCGCAACAAATGGTGTCAATCACACCAATATGCACAATAGTAGTATTAGAGGGGTTCGGAGTGTTTTCTTAACATGTCATACGACTCGTGAAAAATATAAGTTCACAAGAAATGTTATCAAATTACTCCCATATGCACAAAACTTCCTGTAGAGAGGTTTCCAGCTTTTTCTTAAAATGTCATACAAATCGCGAAAAATATAAATTTACAACAAATGTTATCAAATCATCCCAATATGCACAAAAGTAGCATTAGAGAAGTTTGGAGCGTTTTCTTAACGTGCCATACACTTAGCAAAAAATATAAGTTCGCAACAAATGGTATCAAATCACTCCCATATGCACAAAAGTAGATTTAGTGGAGTTTGGAGTGCTTTCTTAACATGTCATACAACTTGAAAAATATAAGTTCGCAACAAAAGATGTCAAATCACTTCTATATGCACAAAAAGCAGAATTAGAGGAGTTTGGAGTGTTTTCCGAACATGCAATACGAGTAGCAAAAAATATAAGTTTGCCACAAATGGTGTTAAATCACCCCAATATGCACAAAAATAGCATTAGAATAGTTTAAAGCATTCTCTTAACATGTTATACAACTAGCGACAAATATAAGTTCGTAACAAATAGCGTCCCTTCTGCAAAAAAAAATAGCTTGAGAAGAGTTTAGAGTGTTTTCTTAGCATGCCATATCACTCGCAACTAATATAAGTTCGTAATAAATGGTGTCAAATCCCTCTCATATGCACAAAAGTAAGATTAGAGGAGTTTGGAGCGTTTTCTTAATATGTCATACACTCGGTGAGAAATCTAATTTCGCAATAAATGATGTAAAATCACTCCCATATACGCAAAAGTAGTACTAGAGAAGTTTGCAGCGTTTTCTTAACATGCCACATGACTCACGAAAAATATAAGTTACCAACAAATTATGTTAAATCACTCACATATGCATCGAATGAGCATTACAGGAGTTCTGAGCATTTTCTTAACATGCCATAAATTTGGCAAAAATACAAGTTCGCAACAAATAGTGTCAAATCACTCCCATATGCACAAAAGCTCCTTTAGAGAGGTTTCCAGCGTTTTCTTAACATTCTATACAACTCGCGAAAAATATAAGTTTGTAACAAATGGTGTTAAACCATCCCAATATTCACAAAAGTACCATTAGTGTTGTTTGGAACGTTTTCTTACCATGCTATATGACTTGTGAAAAATATACATTCCTAACAAATGATGTTAAATCCCTCTGATATGCACAAAAGTAAGATTATAGGAGTTTGGAGCTTTTTCTTAACATGTCATACACTTGGTGAAAAATCAAAGTTTGCAACAAATGGTGTCAAATCACTCCCATATGCACACAATAGAATTAGAGGAGTTTGGAGTGTTTTCTTAACATGCGATAGGACTAGCGAAAAATATAATTTCACAGCAAATGGTGTCAAATCACCCCAATATGCACAAAAGTAGCATTACAGGAGTTTGGAGTATTTTCTTAACATGCCATGTACTTGGTGAAAAATATGTTCACAACAAATGGCGTCAAATCACTTCCATATGCACAAAAGTTTCTTTAGAAAGGTTTCCAGCGTTTTCCTAACATGTCATATGACTAGTGAAAAATATAAGTTCGTAACAAAGAGTGTCAAAATCACCCAATATGCACAGAAGTAGCATTCGAAAAGTTTGGAGCGTTTTCTTAACATGTCATACGACTCGCGAAATAAATAAGTTCGTAATAAATAGTGTCAATTTACTCCCATCTGCACAAAAGAGTAGCCTAAGAGGAGTTTGGAGTGTTTTATTAACATGCCATATCACTCACAAATAATATAAGTTCGCAACAAATGGTGTCAAATCACTCCCATATGCATAAAAGTTTCTTTAGAGAGTTTTCAAGCATTTTCTTAACATGCCATACAACTCGTGAAAAATATAAGTTCGCAATAAATTGTGTCAAATGACGCCTATATACACAAAAGTAGTATTAGAGGAGTTTGGAGCATTATCTTGCATGTCATACGACTTGTGAAAAATATAACTTTGCAACAAATGGTGTCAAATCACTCCCATATGCACAAAAGTATAATTAGAGGAGTTTGGAGTGTTTTGTTACCAACCCATAGGACTAGCGAAAAATGTAAGTTCGCAATAAATAGTGTCAAATCACCCCAATATGCACAAAAGCAGCATGAGAGGAATTTGGAGCGTTTTCTTAACACGACATACGACTCGCGAAAAATATAAGTTCATAACAAATGGTGTCAAATCACTCCCATATGCACAGAATTAGCACTACAGGAGTTCGAGCATTTTCTTAACATACCATACCTTGGCGAAAAATATAAGTTCGCATCAAATAGTGTCAAATCACTGCCATATGCGCAAAAGTAAGTGGTTTCCAGCTTTTTTTAAGATGCCACACAACTTGTGAAAAATATAAGTTCGTAACAAATAATGTCAAATCACTCCTATCTGCACAAAAGAGTAGCTTGAGAGGAGTTTGGAGCTTTTTTAACATGGCATAGGACTCGTGAAAAATATAAGTTTGCAATAAATGGTGTCAAATCACTCACATATGCACAAAAGTTGATTTAGAGAGTTTTCTAGCGTTTTCTCAACAATGCCACATAACTCGTGAAAAATATAAGTTCATAACAAATAGTGTCAAATTGATCCACTCAAAAAGGAGTTAGGGATAAATTTTGGTGAAGTTGTAAATAAGGCTTCTTGCTAAAATTATTTTCAACATTCTAGATACAAGTATAGAATTATTTCATACTCTTCTTCTCCTCTACTTATTTTGGGTTTTTAAGAGGAAAAAACTTGAAAGAGGTAGATAAGGATGTGACCATGCAATTGTGCCAAGTTCCAAGGTCAAAGTACTTTTAGATTTACCATGGTAAAAAGATAAAGAAGACTAGTCAAAAAGGTTGGGTAGAGTTAGTAATTAGGTTCAGTTTTGTGGGCCCTACTTGGCTAGGTTTGAAATATTTCTAAATTGATATGAGCCCAAGAAGATGAGACATTTACCATATCTTGACTGAGATGGATTTGCTATATAAGCATTTATTAAATTTTGGTGACAATGCAAAGAGTACAATAGGTTATAGTTAATTTCATATTTTTGGCTGATATGGAGGATTTCATTAGGGTACTAATCCAAGCGATAAATTCAAACAAAAATCACAATAGCCTATAAGTGATGTATAGTATTTTTAGGAATTTTACCCTCTATTTTATTTAGAACCATTTATTTGTAGAAATTTTACTTAGCTCATGACATGCATATGCAACCTAATATGAAATGCATAGGGAAGATCCAAAAACACACCAAGATCAATGATAATGCACACAATACAACATGCATTACCCATCCTATTTCTATTTGGTGGTTTATAGGATTTGTCATTCATGTTTTGTGTTGATATAATTTCTTAAATGACATTGGTAGAATTTTTGCATATGTGAAGAGTTTGCTTTACGAGTTATAAACTCGATTCCATGTGCCTGGAAGGCTTCACTTGAGATCATGGTTCTATAAGAGATGTGAAATTAAGTCTTTATTATTAGTGACTTGGTGACACCAGTTTGACATCGACCCTCCTAGGTAGAGCTTAGGCAGCATTTGGAACTGTTTCTTGAAGTGGTTTATTCTCTCATTTTCTATGAGCACGCTTCCCGAACTACTAAACGGTATGTTTTTTGCAAAAATTTTCTATATGAAAGTATCTCTAAAAAATTAAATAGATCCATTTTTCAAGTTTGTAATAGTTAATACTTAATTAATCAGTGTTAATGATCTGCTCCATTTTACGTGCAACCATTAAGCCATAAGCCATAAGCACATTCGAACGCACCCTTAGACTAGAAAACCAAAGCTATCGATAAGATAGGCTAAGCTGCTTCTCATGTGCTGTTGATCATTTTGGACATGGTGAAACTCATTAGGTGTCCTAGTGCCACCTTAGGGCTACCATGTCACCGTGGGAATAACTATGTACTCGTGTCTCTTTTGTGCATATAACTTTCAGTCCATCGTATATAAACGTCGAACTTGACATAGCTGGCTCTTATCGTCTTAAGATCTTTTACCACAACCTTACAAGTGTGCTAGTTAGTCTACCCTTGGTTCCGACTAAACCTTTCCTCGGCTCTTAGGTGTTTGCGAGTATAAACTTGGTCTCCTCGATTTACATGGTGAGGAACTAAATTAACTGTACCAGTGCACGTATCGGTTAGCTAAATCCTACTTATCGGCAAAAAATCACAACTAAATTTATTAAAAACATATCCTGATATTCTCTATAGATAATTGCCTCATATTGGGAATTTGGGTATGTTACTGACCTATCTCTTTTAACTTTTAACTTTGTTATGTTTAATTCATTCATATACACCCTCAAATAATTATCATAAACTCATAATCAACTATGATCCATCAGCCACCCCCACATTCAAATGACCCTACTTCTAGATGGAGACGAGGGCGATGAGCTACTCTCAAGCGGCGCGTGGATGAGCTACTCTAGATTAGAAGGAGAGGGGTGCCAAGGGATTGTGAGAGGGGCTGGAGGGAGGTGTGGAGACATCGTCTAAGACTTGTAGCTAGTGTCCTAGCTCTACAAACAAATATGAATTATAATCTGACAGGAAGTTACAATAATTATTTACTCAATTTTGCATTTACCTCATAGTTACCTTGCGTAATACATTGAACAATGTCGCTACTATGATATCTCTAACGATATTAAGTATTGTACGATATCTCTAACGACATTAAGTATTGTTATCGTGAAGCCACACAATTCGCAAGTGTGTTCTTTCTATTTTGATTTGGATTTATTCAAAGTTTGTAAGCAAACATCATTCGGAATTGACTTGTTTAAGTTACTATTTAAATAACTAATATTAAATTAAAACCTATTTTATTTCTATATGAATTTAGATTGCAAACACGATGATAGTTTATCCTTAAGCTTATAAGTCACAGCCAAAATTTGAATTTTAAAACTTAATTTTGGAGTTGATTTCGGTGTTTTCTCATCATAGTTTATTTTTCAAGATTTGCTTTTAGATTGCTAAGGATAAAGTTTACACACAAATTATTATTATTATATTTTTTTTGATAAGCCTTTATGGAAGGCTAGCAGCTTTGTGAACTTTAGGCTTCTCGTTTCAGAGCTTCAGTTAAACTTATTTGAGGCACACAAAATGAGGTAAGCTATTAGTGCATGATTAATTAAGTTTTAATTATTACAAACTTAAAAAAATAGATTTATTTAATTTTTGAAAATAACTTAAAGTTTTTACATAAAATACACTGTTTAGTAGTTTAAAAAACATGCTAATGGAAACCGATGGAGTAGCCCAGCCGTTTAAGCAGTTCAGAACGCAGCCTTATCCTACCGTTGCGACCGAATCTACCGACCGTTAGATCAGATCACCAACCGCGCCCTCCGCCCTCTCCCTCTCCAGCACGGACCAGATCCGCCACCTCCCTCTCCCTCACCCTGCTTCGCCTCCACGCCTCCCATCGCCCTCCGCCGTCTCCCCTCGCAACGGAACGCGAAGACCTAGGATGTAGAAGATCATAACATGAGCGATTCGGCAGATTTGGATTCCTTTCCTATATATCCACTCATGTGGTCATCATACGATTCATATAAGATCCATCTGTCTAGAAATCGTCATATACATCTAGAAAGCCATATGCTTTGGAAGAAGCTTATACAGCTTGGCAAGGGGAATATCTGGCTGAGGAATTAGAGGAACTTTGGTAGCACTCGGGGACGGAATCAATCAAAGAACTTAAGAAATTGCCCATACCGACAGCAGCTCCCGCTTTAGAAAAAACCCTATCTCATCCGGCAGGTATACCTGACCTTTTTTAGCGAGTTTCGGGAAAGCGGTAAGTTAAGTAAGTCAAGCCCTTCTAAGCGAAGAATAGCGAAGAGAAATGGTAACGTAATAAGGGAAAGGGAGCTAGCAGCTTCCATATCACCCCCCCCCCCCCCCAAAATAACCAAAAAGTTCCAGAGGCATCTTCCATTCATTTCGATTTTGGTCTTTCTGCACCATATTTAGATCTTCCCTTTCTACGATCCGGAATTCCCAGTAAATCCTTGACTCCTCGAATACGATGGGATTTCACACCTGGCGAATCTTTCACTCTACCTCCTCTGACTAAGACTATAGAATGTTCCTGCGAATTATGACCTTCGCCTGGAATGTGAGCAAATATATCATGTCGATTGCTCAACCGTACTTTTGCTATCTTACGTAGAGCTGAATTAGGTTTTTTCGGTGTTCTCGTTGAAACACGTAGGCATACTCCTTGCTTCTGGGGACATTGATCCGAAGCTCGAGTACGGTCCGTGCACTGTTTTTCTTCTCTACCATGATGAATCAATTGATTTTTTGTAGGCATCCCTCTTTCCTATGTCCTTCCCCCCTTTGCCCTTTCACTAGTGGTTACTCCCAATCCGAAGCACCCCTTTTCCATTCATAGAGAGATCCAATCATCAAAATCAATAAAAAGGCCATCATGGACCAAGATCCAAACAGATCAATCTTGTTAGGAGGTACTGCCCAAGGAAAAGAAAAGGTGACTTCTAGATCAGGGATAATAAATAAAATAGGAACCGGATAAAATCGTATATCGAAACGACTTCTGGCATCACCGGAGGGATCGGAACCACATTCATAGGCTGACAATTTTTCTGGATAGGTCAAACTATTGGAAGCAAATGGAAAAGGAACACCGAGTGGAATCAAAGAAACTAGCGGACTGATCACTAAATAGATACAAATAGGTGCAAATTCCGACAAAAATGCACTTTCATAGCCGTTTCTCGCTAAATCTATCCATATTCCCTGAAGATCTGTGGCGCTTTCATAGCCGTTTATCGCGTCGCATACTTCATTGAGAGTCCAGCCCTCTAGTGCCTCAATCCCGTTCTCTTCCCAATGTATGGCAACCGCGTTTTCGATGTCTGCTCTGAGCGTGCCCACATCATTTGGGACTTGGATGACGACCTGGGGAATGGAAACACTGAATCCACGAATGGGTAGAGTAGTAGCAAATACTAGATTTCTTCTATCCTTCATATCCATTGAACTCAATCTCATCATAGGGCCTAAAAAGCTCTGCTCTCCTTATATTGGAGAGACTTGTTGGGGTCGGCGTTGGTTTTTCCAACAAAAAACAAGAACATACTTTCACGAAACAAGCAACGGAAGCTTATGTAGATTTTCTACTTTTCCATTTTCCTTCTTGTTTATCAATCACCAATCAAGACAAACCGGGCACTACGGTGAGACGTGAAAACACCTGATCCCATTCCGACCTCGATATATATGTGGAATCGTCTTGCGCCATATGTACTGAAATTGTTCGGGAGACATGGTCAAAGCCCGGGTTGAAGTAAGGCTAAAGGAGATTTCTTGAAGCCAACATCCAGCCCCGAGCCCCTCTCTGATAAGGCTTGAAAGTTTTCAAAACGAAAATCAAATGACAAATCTGGTTCGATGGCTCCTCTCCACTAACCACAAGGATATCGGTACTCTATATTTCATCTTCGGTGCCATTGCAGGAGTGATGGGCACATGCTTCTCCGTACTGATTCGTATGGAATTAGCCCGACCCGACGATCAAATTCTTGGTGGGAATCATCAACTTTATAATGTTTTAATAACGGCTCACGCTTTTTTAATGATCTTTTTTATGGTTATGCCGGCGATGATAGGTGGATTTGGTAATTGGTTTGTTCCGATTCTAATAGGTGCACTTGACATGGCATTTCCACAATTAAATAATATACCATTCTGGTTGTTGCCACCAAGTCTCTTGCTCCTATTAAGCTCAGCCTTAGTAGAAGTGGGCAGCGGCACTGGGTGGACGGTCTATCCGCCCTTAAGTGGTATTACCAGCCATTCTGGAGGAGCAGTTGATTTAGCAATTTTTAGTCTTCATCTATCAGGTGTTTCATCAATTTTAGGTTCTATCAATTTTATAACAACTATCTTCAACATGCGTGGACCTGGAATGACTATGCATAGATTACCACTTTTTGTGTGGTCCGTTCTAGTGACAGCATTCCTACTTTTATTATCACTTCCAGTACTGGCAGGGGCAATTACAATGTTATTAACCGATCGAAACTTTAATACAACCTTTTTTGATCCTGCAGGAGGGGGAGACCCAATATTATACCAGCATCTCTTTTGGTTCTTCGGTCATCCAGAGGTGTATATTCTCATTCTGCCTGGATTCGGTATTATTAGTCATATCGTATCGACCTTTTCAAGAAAACCGGTCTTCGGGTATCTAGGCATGGTTTATGCCATGATAAGTATAGGTGTTCTTGGATTTCTAGTTTGGGCTCATCATATGTTTTACTGTGGGCTTAGACGTTGATACGCGTGCCTACTTCACCGCAGCTACCATGATCATAGCTGTGCCCACTGGAATAAATCTTTAGTTGGATTGCTACCATGTGGGGAGGTTCGATACAATACAAAACACCCATGTTATTTTGCTGTAGGGTTCATCTTTTGTTCACCATAGGAGGGCTCACTGGAATTGTTCTAGCAAACTCTGGGCTAGACATTGCTCTACATGATACTTATTATGTGGTTGCACATTTCCATTATGTACTTTCTATGGGAGCCGTTTTTGCTTTATTTGCTGGATTTTACTATTGGGTGGGTAAAATCTTTGGTCGGACATATCCTGAAACTTTAGGCCAAATCCATTTTTGGATTACTTTTTTCAGGGTTAATCTGACCTTCTTTCCCATGCATTTCTTAGGGCTTTCGGGCATGCCACGTCGCATTCCAGATTATCCAGATGCTTACGCCGGATGGAATGCTCTGAGCAGTTTCGGTTCTTATATATCCGTAGTTGGGATTCGTCGTTTCTTCGTAGTTGTCGCAATCACTTCAAGCAGTGGAAAGAACAAAAGATGTGCGGAAAGTCCTTGGGCTGTTGAACAGAATCCAACCACACTAGAATGGTTGGTACAAAGCCCTCCAGCCTTTCATACTTTTGGAGAACTTCCAGCTATCAAAGAGACAAAAAGCTAGGCGCACCTCTCCTAACTATTGCCCATAAAAAATAATATATTATATATTATATATATATTTGCCCTTCCAAAATAATATATTATATATATATTAATTTTTTTCTATTGTGTGAAGTAAAAGAAGAAAAGGTCTAGACTCCGTCATGACGGAATCTAAGATAAAAACCTAACAGAACATAAAAAATGAAAAAAGATTCTAGACTGACTGTACTAGAAACTTTAGATCCTGTATAGGCAACTGGCCTTAGAATAGTGTCTTGAACTACAGGACAGGAACGACCCATAATCATTGACGAAGAAGGCTTGGAAAAGGATAAAACATATTGAAGAGAAGCTTTCACAAAGGCCAATAGCCGATAGCTAATGTCACTAGCCTTAACTTCTTTATCTACTTGAAAGCTGATGAGAGTACGGCTTTCTTAAAGGAAGTGTCTGTCCCTATGATATTATATCATAGTAAAGAGCCCTTGGATTCGCCTTTTTCCGTAAGCCTAAAGGCAAGAGAAGCTCTTCGTCGAGCTTCTTATCCATTTCAAAAGACAAACTTCAACTTTAAGACTAAAACCTGCCCCTTTATTATTATTAGTAAGTAAGATAGGTTGCTTGAGCCAATCCTTAAATCGTGGGAGGAAAAGGCAAAAAAGTGAGCCCACCCGACTAAAGGAAAGGAGAAATTCTGAACTTCAATAATCGAAGAGTGGTCGTAGGTGAGCCCACCCCAGGCAAATCCACTTATCGTTATCTTGCTCCTGGTCAAGCTCCCGTACCCGCTCCTTTCCGTGGGCTTTCTTTCTGCTTTGACTTGTTCCTTTTCTTGCTTTCAGGAAGTCGTCCTTGACGAGGGAGGCAGCCCCTTGATAGCCGGTCTTCGTTGCCAATGAGAAAGAAAGGCTCCTGCTTGTGTGCTTAGTCTAGCCTTGCAAGCAACCTCTTCCTACCAGAGGACTACCATATACCGATCCTTGCTGTTACCGCAAATCGATCAATTCGTTACTTTCCATTGGAAGAAGTAGCACGCAACTCGGAAAGAAAAAAACCTCTGATGCTCCTTTTTTCTTAATGATGCAACTAATGTAATGCCTAGAACTGATCTATTGCAAGCCCAGATATTCGATTCCTAACAGAACAACTCATGTGTGAAGTAGATAGATAAGTAGAGTTGCTTTCGCTTTGTTAACTTACGTAAGATATGTGAATGTAGTTACGTGAGCTTGCTTGCCTCACATTCCTAATATATTGTTGACAACGCTTGCAATAGTGCGTAGTGTTGCACTGGGTCGTCTTGTTCGGAAGCTGATTGAGAAGATATGCAGGCGCAAATTGGATGCGTAAACCTTGGACTCATCATAGCTATGCTATGGCTATGTACTAGTGGACGAGCTTGCCTCTAGTACTTGATAGAAGCCCATGACTCTCTATCTGAAAGTGGTCTTGGCCGTAAGCCGATAGGCGTAGTTGTAGCGAAGCGGCGTATATCGTAGTTGTTCGGATAGCAAGCTACCTAACGTGATAAGGCTACTAGTGCCCTCCACTCGTGCCTACTTTCACTAACCTATAGCTATTGCATGCAAGCTCAATCTTCTATCTCGCATTGCTACGCGCTCGAAACAGCCAATTCGCTCGTATAGCTAACGCAACCTATAGAGTTTGGGGAGTGCTGCTATTCTTTCCAAATGGTCTCTGAGTGCGGTCTGTCAATTCCTGTTGTAGACATCTGAGGAGAGGGGGAAGAAGAGTAGACTTACTACTTTTGCAAATCAAAGACAGAATTTAAACAGACATCAATCATCTAATCTGAATTCTTTGACAATTAATAGATACCTATCATAGAAAAACCTTTCTCCAAGGAAGCTTGCTTCTTGTTCCAGATTTGATCTGATCCTAAAATAGGTTACTTTGCTTTCCGCTCTATCGGAAAACGTTCTAACGTATTGATTCCGTAATTCTATTTCAAAAAAGAGTGAGACTCAATCTCCTTATGCCATCCCACGCTACCGAAGCAGACTCGCTCCGTCTATGCGTCCTGAACCTGAAGATAGAGACCCCAGCTAGACCTATTTAGTTTAGTTGCCTCGGGTGAGCTGAACTACCAAAACTAGTTCTTTACAACTCGTGCCCCGGAGCCCTCTATCTAGAATAGCTCTCTCTAGATTTCCTAGAAATGTTACCAGAATAAGTTACAACTGACTATATCTTCTTTTCCCAGCGACGCGCCCTCCCACTAAGCTCTCAACCAATCCAAGGTTAAGAAAAGAAAGAACCAATGGAATAGTTGCGAATAGATCAGTCAAACCTCATCAAGTCCAGGTTTTGTAGGCAGGTATCCGGATAGGTTTATGGTTGGAAGAGATAGACACGAACGGATAGCCTTGTATGTATCGGTATGAACAGGTGTTCAGGTTTAGGAAGAGTAATTTGAACAGAAGGGCTAGCTAGTGTTCTTTCTTTTGAGTAGGTGTGATTAGGTGTATATGTATGCATAGCCTAGTACAGTAGGTTTCGAAAGAAAGACCGGTAACGCAAGTATAGGCTAGTTTTCACGGTCAAAGCTCAAGTAAGCTCTTTGGCAGCTCGTTGTGCCATTACTTTCGGTTGCGCAATTCCAATTCTCGTAATCTTTGATGAATCTCCATAATCTTTATAGATTCTTGTGGTGTACCCCTCCCGTGTTATCATTCACTGCTTCGTAGGGCAAGTTCACCATCTCTCTGAGAAAGAGGAGCGTAAGAAAAGGAGGTTCTTTTCCCATCTCTTTTGGCAAAGGGTTAAGGAATTTAGGGCGGGAAGAGATCTAAGAGTGGATTGGGCAGCATTAATGGCATGAGCGCAACAGTGATCTGGATCTCCTCGCGTCGGCTTCTTGCTCCATACAATACAGATCGTCAACAACTCTTTGTAAGGGCCTTATCAGTGGCACTGCCACCAAAAATAGAGTAAGCAGTGAAAGCATAAACATCGATAATTTGCTTGCGCGGGCTTTGAAACTTACTACCTGGCTGGTGCATGGAGCTTTCTACGATCAAGCTTTCTCCCCGGTCTCTTCTCCGACAACACGGGAAGTGATGCTCTAGCTCGGACCATTTCGCGCATTTTTTTGCCAGGGCTTGGACTATTCATTTCATAAATCAATCAATTCCAGGAATGAGTGTTGTTTTCAGTGAGTGTTTTCATTACTTATATTCTTCAATGAATAAGAGTCAAAAAGCCAGGTAATTCAGTCAGTCAAGGAAGAGAGATTAGTGTCAATGGTAAATTGAATATTGAAAGAGGCTGTCTATCTTCCATTAGTAATCCTGTCATTACAAATCTCATTGTCTACATCTTTCTTCCCGTGATTGATCTATAGGAGTATAGTAAGAAGCATAATGTGCTCAAACTCTGAGAGAATGAACCCGCCGTTAGTAGTAACTTAAGTAGATTATTTCCCGGCTATCCATCCTCCCCCTAACATCCCTCTTCTGAGCAATTAATCCCTCTAGAATATATTCCGTGCAGAAACCTGCTTTGCTTCCTTCTTACTTTTTCGAGTAGTCTAGAGCTGCTGGGAAATAGTGAGTTGAGAAAGGAGATAGTGAAACTTAACTAGTCTTTGTCATGGAAGGGAACTACTTCTCTCGAGTACGTACAGTACAGAGGACTTACTCATAGGCAAAGGTTACCAGTACATAGTGGTTCTATTCTAGTAGATGTATGGACCACACCAACCTCTCTTTCTAGCCGTAATCGATAAGAAGGAAATATCATGGTATGTCAAAGCAATCAGAAGATTGATGTTCATCTTGCATTGAATTCGCAAATTGATAGATCCGTTTTTTCTTTCTTTTGGTATTCGAGTCGAAGAAATACGAGAATTCTATAACTACCAAAAAACTTTCTTTTCAATAGTTTATTTAGCTAATAGTTAATTAGTTTTATTACAAAAAAATGTTACAGAAAAATAGATTGCTAATCTAATTTGGAGGTTGATAGTTTATTTGTTGGAGAAGAGTCGATTCTTCTCTTATCATTTCAGGATTGATCATCCCGAGTCCTCTGTTGAGGATGGAAATGAAACTTGTTTTTTCCCTTTTTTCGAACTATATTTCATTCATATGATAGAATATGGGTTTAAATAAATTGGATCTTTGCGGAGTCTTTCCCGATAAATACTTATTTCTTTTATTCATATTTCTCCATAGATAGCAAAACAAGTTTGAATTAGTATACAAAAAACAAAACTAATGACTATTCATGATTCCATCCATATTGGATCAATTCCCTATAACACTTTGCAATGAAATTAGAGGAATGTTATGGTAAAACTTAGTTTAAAACGATGTGGTAGAAAGCAACGTGCGACTTGAAGGACACGATCGATTGTGGATTTTGCTATCCACCATTTTCCGTAGTAATGAAAATGCTCTTGGCTCGACATAGTCTGTTCTATTCGTCCCGAACTGAATTTACGCTGGGTTGTTTGTAAGTAAGCTAAGTAAATAGTACACGATGGAGCTCGAGAGGACAGAATTTTTTTTTATCAAGGGAAAGAATCTAGGGTTAGTGAAAACTAATAAATTAGGCCAACTTTGTCATTCTACCCTTAATATAGAAATCGAAAGGTTAAAATAAGAAGAAAGTCCAATTTTGGAAGATATGGGAATACTCTTTCGATTAAAAGTTTATCAGAATCAATCGCTCATATTCGATTTCTATAGAAGAGGGAAATGCTTCATCGAAGGAAATAAGAAAAAAAGGGTACGTTGCTACTCTTTTGAAAGAAAAAGAATAAGAATTCCCGAAGTAATGTTTAAACCCAAGGATTTCACAAATCAAAGATAAAGGATTCCGGAACAAGTAAACACGATTTTCAATTGTCTCAACAATAGAATTGGATCAGAATAAGGAATAAAAGTGAATTCGTTCGAGATGAGGCAAAGAAAAGAGTTTAGAGACGACTCAAAAAATTTCAAAGGATTTTTTTTTCAAGTCTGTCAGTCAACATTAGTCAACTTGAGTCATGAGTATAGATGAAATTTGTTTTTTCTGTACGGAAATCAATGC
This sequence comes from Oryza meyeriana var. granulata, assembly GCA_003991445.1. Classification (NCBI taxonomy): domain Eukaryota; kingdom Viridiplantae; phylum Streptophyta; class Magnoliopsida; order Poales; family Poaceae; genus Oryza; species Oryza meyeriana. Next base: position 42,228 of record RYFJ01002861.1, on the reverse strand, counting down.
AAGTCATAGTCGAATTTCTATCTACTTGTATTATAGATAGAAATTCGAATCATTTTCTCGAGTCATATGAGGAGAAAACCTCCTATACGTTTCTAGGGGGGGCTTTGTTTATCTACATCTATCCCAATAAGCTGTCTATCGAATCGTTGCAATTGATGTTCGATCTCGAAGAGAAGGAAGAGATCTTCGAAAAGTAGGTTTTTATGATCCGATAAAGAATCAAACTTGTTTAAATGTTCCAGCTATTCTCTATTTCCTTGAAAAAGGTGTTCAACCTACAAGAACTGTTTATGATATTTTAAGGAAGGCAGAATTCTTTAAAGAAAAAGAAAGAACTTTGAGTTAATTGAAGAACTAAATGAATAAAAAACTAGGGGAGGCTCACTAGTATCCCTTGTTGTCTAACTATATTAGATTAGAAAAAATTTGCCTCTTTCTTAATCCTATTTTTGACTGGATTTATGTCGTGCCAATCCAACATAAGCCTTTATTTTATTGACTTTTTCTATCTCATTTTTTTCTTACCATTGTATTTCCATTGACAAAGGTCTATTGAACATCTAGAATTTGTAGATGGATAAGTCTCTTTATCCTCACCCCTATTAGGTTTTTTTGCCTATACTTTGCCCAAATGGTAGGGTTGTCCCTCTTGTTTGTACTCTCATACAAGATTTATAAATAAATAAAAATGCTAAAAAATGCAAATTTTACAATCGTGATTGGTGCTGCTTTTAACCTTAGTGAAATTTAACCAGACCCATTCTTTTTGGTATTGGAGTGTTTTTAATGGTGATAAAATCTTTCTTTTAATGTCTTGCTAGTTTAATATTTTGACAGGAGCGTGCGTTGTAATTCCATTGATTTTTGGATTTCGATCGTATCTAAGGTCCTAGTTTATCTAGGTTGCTAACTCAATGGTAGAGTACTTGGCTTTTAAGTGTGACTATGATCTTTTACACGTTTGGATGAAGCAAAATCCTTTCGCCCCCCGCCTTCTCACCCTTCTCTCCGCGCGAGTGCGCTTCCATCCACTTTCGTCCGCTGCCTCCCATTCTCCCTCGCTCTCTTCCACCTCCTGGCCTCCCATCACCCTCCGCCATCTCCCTTCGCCCATCGCCTTCTGGCGCATGCGCTCTCCACCGCCTCCTCCTCGGCAGCCTCCTCGCTGTTACCGTCCCCGTCCCTGTCCCCACGGTGGAGCAGCAGCAGCATGACCACCACAGCCAGCTCCGTCGTCGCCGTCCCCAATAGCTCCCCTTCCTCTTGCACGTCCGGTCGGCCGCCTCCCCTCCCTGCTCTGGCACGGTCGGCTCACCAAAGGCCACCGGATCCGGCCGCTCCGAGTTCGCTGTGGAGCTCGCCACCTTGTCCACAGAGGACATCGTCAGGGCCTCCCGCCTCCTCGACAACGAGATTCGCGTCCTCAAGGTTGCTCTCTCCACCTCCGCGGGAAACCCTAGCTAGCCCCACCCCCGTCCTCTCGCGCATCGTGATCTCCTTCATGGGATTTGGTCTGTTTTGGGGTTTGTTTTGTGGGGTGTCGCAGGATGAGCTGTAGCGGACGAACCTGGAGTCCTACAAGGAGAAGATCAAGGAGAACCAGAAGACGATCAAACTCAACAAGCAGCTGCCTTACCTTGTCGGCAACATCGTTGAGGTTTGTGCGTGCATCACTTGACTGGTTTACCAGTGAAATTCTATGTTCAATTAAATGCCCAATAGTTTTCCATGTGCGGAGGCCGGTTCTGGGTATCGATCTGGAAAATAGGAGCTTGCACTCGTTGCCTACTTTGTTGATATTCATGATTTGGTACTAGTTTCTGTTCACTACCTTGTAATCGTCCTTTAGCCCTGTTAATATCTTAAGCATCATGTGTGCTAGGAAGTGGGATTATTGGCATAGGTTTTAATTTCAGGAAACAATGACCTCCTGCCTCCTGATCAATACACAGACTGCTTCTCTTCTCGAGACAATAACCATGCTGAATTGCTAATCTGTTGAAAGTAACTAGGATGCAGTCCATCTTTATATTGCCAGCTGGATGGTAGCTATCAACCTATAATGAAACATAATATATTATAGTTATCTGAGTTGGTTTGTGGATGTTGTTGTTCATAAACTTTGATGATTTCCTTGGCAAAAACATACCTCTTTTGGGCATTTTGAGTCCTTGAGAATGTCAAGAGTAGTTCTAATTCTGTGTGATTGTGGGACAAATGTACAAGTTCTGACTTTGAATGCAATCACCTCAAGTCCACTAATGCATCTTGTGAACTGTTTCAGATATTGGAAATGAACACTGAGGATGAGACTGAAGAGGATGGTGCGATCTGAATTCACAAAGGAAAGGAAAATGTGTTGTTTTGAAGACATCCACAAGACAAGTGAGTAAACTTGCTTGACCAGTACTTGTCTGCATGAACCTTTTCCATGAATCGTTAAACAAGCAGTCAGGTCCTTGCTGGATTTATATTTTGGAAACTCCAAAACTCTTGTTAATCATAACCACTTTGGATTTGAATTGCCTTCTTTCTTTGCCTCAAGCTCTTCTGGGACTTGAATATTTGATACCATCAATAATCAATTACAGAGAGCGTGATGTATCAACTTAATTTAAATCATAGTTGTGTAATATTCCAGTCCTGCACACACTGTTTCTCATCTCAATTAATTTTTTTATATTCATATCTGCATGGGTTTAATTGCAGACAATATTCCTTCATGCCTGGTCGGCTGCCTCCTCTCCCTGCTCTGGCGCTGTCAGCTCACGAAAGGCCACCAGATCCGGCCGCTCTGAGTTTGCTGTGGTCAAATCTGACCCCTCTGAGCTCGAGCTCTCCAGATCCGTCGAAGAGGATAGAGATGGGTGCGGGAAGAGCCGCAGCATGCGGCGACAGCGAGGACAAGCCACATCGCCCACTTTCGGAGGGACATGACGATGGTGTTGATGATCAAATTTGACATCACGTGCATATTGGTGCAAGATCCCGGGCACGGGCACAAGGTCCCGGGCACGGGGACAAGGTCCCGGGCACGGGCACAAGGTCCCGGGCATGGGCACCGGGCCCGGGAATGGGGACAAGGTCCCGAGAATGGGCACGGGCTCAGGGCCCGGGCACGGGCACAAGCACGAGCAGGGTCTGTAGCGCCTCCCGCCCTGGCACCACCTGCAGCGATACCAGAGGGCAAGCGCCGTGGAAGATTGGCGTGAACCAAACTCCCACGGAACCGCGATGCCGGTACCAGTCCCAGGAAACCAAGCTGGTACCCGCGGTCAACTGAGATGTACCACAGCAATTAACTAATATACGAATATATATATACTATACCTTTATAAGTTGCGACTTCGGGCAAGCCCTGAGCAGCAACCGGCAAACAGAACCACAGCAGCGGAACGACAGCGCAGCGAGAACCCAATCCACAAGCAACGGCTTGGGACTAGGAAAGAAACCCTAATCTTCACTTCAACTTCACTCTTCCTGAATGAGGGGAGAAAAGGAATGGATTGAGTACTTACGTACTCAACAAGTCACAGGAAATGTGAGTTATGCAGGCTATCAAAGAATAGGCTGGGGTTTATTATGCAAACCATTTTAATTTGAAAACACTTTCGAAAACCTAAGTGTGAGTTGTCTCAAAGTGACTGGAAGGAGGCTCTCGCCTCGATCCTGTCCGCGAATTGCTTTTCAACAACTCAAGCGGACGAAGCAAATTTTAATTGATCTCAAGTATTCTTATACCGCTTGTCGGATCACGACAGCGGCTCAGTGGATCTGCCTACAAGCAGCCTTCCACGGTATCAACATCTATTACTTTATTTTCAATTTCGTCCTTACTAGGACGTAATCTCATCTTTCACTTTAGTCCCATCCGGGACATCATTTCATCTCATCTCATAACTCATATCGATGACTCTCCAAGCCATCCTTAATCTCAACTCAAACTGCTTCCACTCGGGGAGCCTAACTATGATGTCAATCGACATCCCGGGTCACACAGCCCCGTTTCAGACCACTCAGGTCATCCATCAGCCACAAAGGCCAATTCTGGTAACGATTCCCATACCACAAATCTCGTTCGCAAACACTTGCAAACAAATCTACGCTAGAGGAATCACCTCACATTGCCCGTAACCGTGGGCACGGCTGTTCGAACAGTTCATTGATCTTTGCAAAGATTGTATGCTTTACCCACACGACGCGAGCTTACTCCCACACTGATCAGGTGGGGAGGTTCGCGACAAAGCCTTTCCAAAGCCTTCCCAGGATAGCACGCTGCCCTATAAATGGGTGCTCACACTCAACCAAGTACCAGGAACTCATTTCCTGTACTCAGGGACGGGGGTATATCGCCCTCTTGGCACCCAGCCAGTCCCACATTTATTAGCAACCGAACCATCCTGGGAACACTGATTACTCAGCCAGGGGTGTCCCATACCACCCGTGTGGTCGCACTGTGACATGCTCAGTGCAATTCCTCAAGGAATCGGTCCTTATATGCGAATACGAAGTGCCACCACACAGGCGATCACTTTGCACCGCGAAAACTTTCGCAAATAGATTTTGTTTCGCAAACTCGCCGACATCGCATGTCGGGTTTTTAAACCACTTTGAAAACCCAAATTTTCCCAAATCGACAAACAATTGTGTTGTGAATGGAACCATCGAATCCAGGCTCAGAGAGCACGGTAACCGAGGTACCACGGGGTGGAGCGACAAGGAATAGGGTATCAAAGACCTACAGGGTTTATGCAACTACCGGGCAGGTCCGTCGGTTCGACACGCAAACCGAGGCCAATCAATTTATCGTGCACACTAACAATGCAATTTTTGCAAACAAAACATTTTAAATTTAGGAGCAATATGGTCAAGGAGTGACTTGCCTCAGACTTCGTCTTCAGGCTTCACGAAAATCCGACGTCCGACGAATTTCCGAAGCGTCGACTACGCGCAAAACGAGAGAAAAACACATACAAAACCCTAGAAATAATATACTATTATTAATAACTAATAGTGCCATAAGGTAGATCTTATTTTTAGAAAAGTTTAGAGACTTGAACGGAGTCAATTGAAGCTACGGTTAAGAAGATATGAATTTTGGGAGTCTTAGGGATTTTTCTGGAATAAGAAAAGGATTATTTGAATTATTGGGAAAGGAATTAATTCTGGAAATTGGGCTGACAGGTGGGACCCTAGATCAGTGGCTGGAGAGAGGAACTGAGGATGGTGGCCCACTTGTCATCGGGAGAGAAAGGAGAGAAAACGAGTAGTTTACAGTGTATGGCTCAGATGTCACTATGATAGAAATTAAGGGTGTGATTACTGTGTACTGGGTCCACATGTCAGTGACCAAGGATGGAGAGAGGATCTGACCGGGGGTCCACGGGTCAGAGGGTTGGTGGCTGGGTCCACATGCAGACACAGAGAGAGAGAGAGGAGGGGTGCCGGATGGGTAACTGGAGACCGGGCAGAGAGAGATCGACGGTGGTCGGCGGCCGGGGGCTTGCCGGCGATTGGCGGCGAGGGGAAGGAAACGGACTACGGGAATGGAACGAGGGGAGTGCGGCGAAGGAGATAGACGGTTCGGATTAGGTGGTTGGTGGTCAACGGCTTCCGGCGGCGACAGACAGGAGGCGGCGGCAAGGGGCGGTCGTCGCCGGTGACCGAAAGAGCGGCGGAGGGGCCTGGGGTCTTCGGGTTTGGTTGCGGAGAGACGAGAGGAAGAGGAAAGAGAGGGGCATTGGGTTCCTACCTCGTGCGGCGGCGAGTTCCCGCAGCACGGCAATGGCGGGGCGGCGGCGCCTGATTTGGGGCTTTTCCCCACGGCGGCGCTCGGGTGGAATTGAGGGTACGGCTAGGGTCGTGAGGGAACGAGGAACTCGGTGGTGGTGGCGGCTTGGATGATTGGTGCTCGGGAGTGACTAAATTGGAGGGGTACAGAGAAGCTCTAATGGCGGCGGAGAGAAATAGAGGAAGCTCGGCTCGGGTTGGGGCTTGTTGCTTGGTGTCTGAACGAATGGGAGGGCGGCTCTATTTATAGAAGAGCTCCGGCGCTAGTGGACAGAGGGCGGATGCCGGGAGGAGATAAGCTCGAGCTCGAGTGGCGAGGCGCATCAATGGCGCCGGCCTACTGTGGCTCGCGTCATCGGGCTACCTCGTGCTGCCGCGAGACACGAAGAAGGGAGACAGAGAGGCAGAGGGGTATGGCGACGGGACGCGCGGCTGACTTCGGTGTGCCGCGAGACACGGAGACATGGGCGCGGTCGCCCGTGTCGGGATAAGCTGGGAAGAAGGATCGAGAGAAAGAGAGAGAGAGCAGAGAGAGATCGACGACGGGAAGACGACACCGCTGCTGGGGGGCGCGCGGGCGCGTTCGGCCTCCGTGCCGCTGGCGTGCGGGCCCGGGGTGATGGGCGTGCGCAAGGAGGCAGCCGGCTCGGGGATGGGCGAGAAGGTTCGGGAGATGAGAGAGAAAAGGGAGAGGCGCGAGGTAGGGGACGGGTCCGACGTGCGGGGTCCACATGTCGGCGTTTGGGCACGGAGTGGGGCACGGACTGGAGGGGCACGGGCACGGGCTGGAGAGGCACGGGCTGGAGGGCACGGGCACGGGCTGGAGAGGCACGGGCTGGAGGGCACGGGCACGGGCTGGAGAGGCACGGGCTGGAGGGCACGGGCACGGGCTGTCGCGGGCGCGGGCGGCCTCGTGCTCGGCTGTGGTCGACGGGGTCCGGAAAGAGGCACCTGCGCGGCGTGCGCGCGGGGTGCGAGGCCGGGGAGTGGCACGTGGCAGGGCGCGGGCGAGAGCGAGGGCGCGGGCGAGCGCGAGAGGGCGCGGGCGCGGTGCCTGGCTGGAGGGTCCCGGCTTCGGCTGGCTGCGACAGAGGCCGAGGAAGAGAGGAGGAGGGGAGGCCGGGCCGAGGGAGAGAGAGAGATAAGGAGGCCCAAGCGATACAGGAGGCTTTGACATTTTTCCAGAAATTGATTTGAGGGATTTGTAGGGAATTTGAAAGGAGATTTTATTTTGGGATTGGATGCTTGGCTCATAAACACTTTCAGGAATTTAATCAAGAGGCTTTGAATAGAGACTCTGATACATATACATATAGATATGTATATATATATTTTTAAGAAGGATTCGGAGGGAGGGTTTCAAAAGGGGGTGCGGTCTCGAATTAAATTTTAATTCGAGACTATGACTCAGGGAAATTTGTGGGGACCTTTGAGAGGTGTTTCTGAGATGGGATTTGGGCGTATATACATATATATGGATATTTGGATATATTTGGAATAAGAAAGAAGGAGATTCAAAAGGGGACTGGATTTGGATTTAACTTTGGGAATTTTGTAATGGAATAGAATTGGAGTATCTTGAGGGAATATTGGAACTTGAATTTAATTCTTGGGATTTGAGGACTTTTGGAAATATATAAATTTGGCAAGTTGCGGGAAGGGAGTTCTCGATGAAAATCTAAATTTTTGAGAGGAACAAAATGAAGAGATTTCACTGAAAGGTTGCAAGGATGATTTTTGAAGAGTTTTATCGGAGGGCTTCGAATTGCAAAATTCGAACCCGGGTATTTTTTTGGGAGGAGTGAATAAAGGCTTCTGAAGGAATTCGAAGAGGGTTTGGATTTTGAATTTTTCTGAGGGGGTTTTGAGAGAGACAATCGAACTGCAAAATTCGAGTCTCGGAATCGGAAAGAAGTTGGGATCAAGGATTTAGAGTTTCAAAGGGAGCTTGGATCTGAGATTTACGGCACTTAGTCCTTAAGCACACACAAAGAATCCAAGTTTTTTGAAATTAAGGTTTTTACGAAAATAGTTTTTAACGGCCTGGAAACCAGGGCGTTACAGGGTCCCGGGCGCGGACACAGGCCGGGCAAGGTCCCGGGCGATCCGGACAAAGCGGAAGCAGCGGTCTGGACAACGGCCTGGCGAGATGCTCGGGCGAGGATGTTAACGGCCTCGTCTTCCACACGATTGGCCGGTTGTAAGCAGGAGGAATACTTCGGTTCGGTCTCTGTTTTCTTTTTACCGTATGCATGGAAAGTATTCTGTATACAGGAAAGACCAGCCGCCATATATATATAAGGGGTGATGGCCGATTGACAACACACAATCGACATATCAATCTACTACATTATTTTGCATCTACTATTTTCTCTCAGCCCTAGTTTTTGCTTCTTGTTCTTCGTTGCCGTCTACTTCGTTGTGACAGCGAGCATAAGGTCCTAGGGGCGGTTAGGCCGACCTAGGGCAACCCATCGCCGCCGTTCTCCCTGACGAGGTCTCTCCCGGGAGCGTGGGGTGTCGGGTTCCAAGAGCTCTCGCCGGCGTGTCTTGCGTATCGCGCTCCCGATGAGACTCCCCTTGCGACGTGTCTTGCGCATCGCGCTCGTCGCCGGGGGCACACATGACGTGTTCGTGTGCGAACACACTTTTTGGCAACTCCGCTGGGGACGAAGGAAGATCAAGGTACATCTACGCCGCCGTCAGTCATGTCTGGCAGCAAGATCCCAAAGCCCGGAGATATCAACACCGACAACATCATCAAGCCTAGCTTTGATGAATTGTCCGAAGAGCATCGCCAAGCTTATGAGGCATACAAAAAAAAGCGTGAAGAGGAAGAGATGGATAGATTCCTTGCCAACTTCAACAAAGATCATCAAGGTAATATCACAGCAGTTGGAGAGATCACCTTCCCTCCCATACGAGGCAAAGAAAAGGTACAAAATTCTATAAGTAGCGCTTTTTCTCCTGAACAGTTGGCTGAATTAGAGTTTTGCGTTGCACAGAATAACAATCTTCTTAATCAGGCTATGATAGATATGATGAACGCTAAGAAAAATACGCCGCAGCCCTCTAATAGTTATGTTGGTGCATCCACTGGCACAGTAAACCCTAACCCAACAGCACCTATTGATTCATCGGAATTGCCACAACAACCCTCATATGGCATGCCGATGAATTTCTTTTCTAGGCAGCAAGCTAAACCTGGAAGTAGATTAATGATGATGTCTACATATCCTAATCCCATTGTTAGCATGCCATCTTTGGGAGTCTCGGCACCAAATAAAACCATGCCACAATTTTCTACACCGCCGATGGCTACGTCACAGATTTTAAATACGTGCAACGCTCCTATAAATCCTACGCTACCACCCAGGGCACTCCCAACCAATTTAGAAGAAGTTATGGCTGGGTTACGAGAAGATATGCATAGGATGTTTGTTGAGTCTTTTGGGGTTGAACCGAAGGTTAGAGGACGAACTTATCAAAAGTCATACCCATCCTGCTTTGATGTTATTGCTTATCCTCAAGGTTATAAGGTTCCTGAATTTTCTAAATTTAATGGCGAGGATAGCAAAACCACATGAGAACACGTTAGTCAATATCTTGCTCAATTAGGTGAAGTGGGTTCTATGAATGAGTTGAAAGTACGTTTGTTTCCTTTATCTTTAACTGGTACAGCTTTTTCATGGTTTTCTGCTTTGTCTCCTGGTTCTATTACTACATGGTCGTAGCTAGAACAAAAATTTCATGATCATTTTTACAGCGGCGATAATGAGCTTAAGCTATCACATCTTACATCGGTTAGGCAAAAGCATGATGAATTGGTTTCAGATTATGTCAAAAGATTTAGAGATGTTAAAAACCGATGCTATAGTCTTGTGATAGGTGAGAGAGACTTAGCTGATCTTGTGCTTAATGGTTTCAAGACTCACATTAAAGAAAAATTAGAAGGTTATGAATTTCTAACTGTTAGTCAAGTCTTGCAGCGAGCTTTGGCTCATGAAAGTCGAAACAAAGATGTTAAAGAAAATCATAAGACTAAAACTGATTGTCCTCGCATGCATGTTATTGATTATAATTCTTGTTCGGATGATGAAGTTGATGTCTATGCTGCTGACTTTGTTTGGCCCTCAAAGGCCAAACCATATGCTTGTAGTGCTCTTAAGCCGATTCGCAAGAATCGTGAAGAAGAGATGACATTCACTTTTGATGTTGCTAAATGTGATAAGATTTTTGATGCTTTGCTGCAAGAAAAGTATATTAAAATTTCACATACTTTACCGCCGTTTGAGGAGCTGAAACGGCGAGCTTATTGCAAGTATCATAATTCTTTTTCTCATGCTACTAATGATTGTAATGTCTTTCGGCGACAGATCCAATCGGCTATCAATGATGGATGATTGAGTTTTGCAGAAATGCAAGTTGACAAGACTCCCTTCCCCATGAACACTTTAAATTTGGAAGGGAAGAAGGTGTTACTTCGGCCGGAACAAACCGAAGCTGCTAAAGGAAAGACAAGTGTTGTTATCGGCGAACCTAGGGTCGTAACCACCAATGACAAGGTCTTGAGGAAAAGGGTCGTGCTTGAGAAAGCCCCCGATGGCAAGGAAACATTAAAGATCACTATGAAAACTTCTGTACTCGGGGGGCAAGTGCAGCAAGGAGGTCATGCAAAATTCATCAAGCCCAAAGGTTCAGAGGTTGGCAAGTGGAAGGTGAATGAGGCAAAAGCGCAGCAGAAGAAAATCAAGCCAACATTTGATATGCTGTTATCCAAGTATGCCAAACAAGCGGCCGGTTCTAGCTCTAATCGGCCATCACAATTGAAGCGTTCAAGGTCACCTCCACGCCATCAATTTCAACATCAACATGGTCCATATGGAACATGGGCTCCTGCACCATGGATGGCGCCACCTCCCTATGCACCATATTATGCGAGAGATTACTATGGAGGATGGGAGCAACCCTCAATGGCTCCATATGCTTTTCATCCTGGGTGGGCAGCACCTAGAAGACCTATATTTGAGAGACTAACTCACTCCACAAAAGGCCGCTTGGGCAGTGGCACTAATCGGCCATCACAAGCCTCTCTAAAGAAGAAGATGGTAAAGCAAGAATGGTGTGCTAAGTCACCAAGTGCTGGAATTTCAGAACCAGCAAGCAAGCAAGAAGGGAGGTCTACAAGTTGCGACATCATCAAAATTGGCACCAATGATGTAGAGATCAAAGAGCTGGGTAAAAGGCCGATTATCATTGGTAATTCGGCTAAATCTAATAGTGTTATGGTTGCTGTCCAGCCAGGTGCAGCAGCTAATGATCATGAGGCAAGTACCAGCGGCACCAAGAAAATAGACGCCAAGTATACCCAGCCGAGATGGTATCCTCCCGGCTTGTCCAAGGCTAAGAAGAGGAGGTTGCAGCGTATGAGAACTCAGCAAAAGGAGGAGGAAAGGAGGGAGAAGCAAAGGGATGAATTCTTCAACCAAATTCGGCCCGTCATCAATCCGAAACAAGTGTGAAAGCCTAAGGTTGATGAAAAGACAGTAGCACCTCCACCTATTCCAGCAGTTGTTACTCCAACTCAGGAGGTACCTGAGGCTATCCCAACCTCAACCATGTCACCTACAGCACCCCCTTCATCACAGACACCGATATTTACCTTGGGAGATGACGAAGAGATGGTGGATTTTGAGCCGACACCCAGCAGGGAAGGTATGGATATTAATATGGCTTATTACTTACCTGCTGAGTATCGTGTTGTTGATGAAGAAGGAGAGGTAGCCCAGCTGGATTTTGGTCCCAAGAATGCCATCTTTGAGAAGCCTAAAGAACCGGTGAAGCACTTGAAACTGCTGTACATCAAGGGTCATATTAATGGATCGCCGGTTGCTAGAATGCTTGTTGATGGTAGAGCTGTGATCAATCTTATGCCATATTCAGTTTTCAAGAAATTGGGGCTGCAAGATGAAGACTTGAAGAAGACCAATATGGTGCTGAATGGCTTTGAAGACAAAGAACGAACAGAGGCCAAAGGAGTCATTTATGTGGAGCTCACGGTTGGAAGCAAGACTTTTCCCGCTGCATTCTTTGTCGCTGAAGTGCAAGGTAATTACAATGTGATTTTAGGCCACGATTGGGTACATGCTAACCAGTGTGTGCCATCTACCACGCACCAATTTCTGATCCAATGGGTTGAGGATGAGGTGGAGATAATTTATGCAGACACATCGGCTTGTGTTGCCTTGGCCGATGCTATGGTGGATTGGCAACATCCTGAAGCTACTTGTTTGACGGGACGCAATGATCTTCCAGAATTTGATTTCCTTAGTGCTACAAAAAATGGTTTTGTGCCCATCACGTTAAAGCCGATTGGTGGTGATCGGCTCAAAAATATAATGTGATTAGATGGATCCTAGCTCAGATTGGTTGCAAAAGCGTCTCGAAAATTATCGGTCTCAAGAGAACGATATGCATGAATCCATAGAAGAGCTAGAAAATATGGATAAGCTAGGACAAGGTTTTACATCGGCCAATCCATTAGAGGAGATAGACATTGGTGATGGATCAGTTCTTAGGCCGACTTTTATAAACAAAAATCTGAAAGCCGATTACAAGTTGAAGTTAATCGAGCTCTTAAAAGAGTATGTTGATATCTTTGCTTAGGAATACCATAAGATGCATGGCTTGAGCCGAGAGTTAGTAGAACATCAGCTGCCCATTAAGAGTGGTTTCAGACCTTTCAAACAGCCAGTTAAAAGGTTCAATCCCAAGATGTATGACCGGATCAAGGAGGAGATCAATCGGTTGCTTAAAGCTAATTTCATTAGACCTTGCAGGTATGCTGATTGGATTTCCAATATTGTGCCCGTGGAGAAGAAAGGATCCGGCAAATTGAGGGTGTGCATTGATTTCAGAGATTTGAACAGAGCTACACCCAAAGATGAGTATCCTATGCCTGTAGCCGATATGCTTATTAACGATGCTTCTGGACATAAGGTCATTAGCTTTCTTGATGGTAATGCGGGGTATAACCAGATTTTTATGGCCGAAGAAGACATATCCAAAACAGCTTTTCGCTGCCCCGGTTTTCTTGGTTTATTTGAGTGGGTGGTAATGACCTTTGGTTTGAAGAACGCTGGTGCTACATATCAAAGAGCTATGAATTTAATCTTTCATGATTTGCTTGGGGTCATTTTAGAGGTTTATATTGATGATATTGTTGTCAAATCGGATGCCATTGAACCACATTTGGCCGATTTGCGTTTAGCTTTTGATAGAATGAGAAAGTATAATCTAAAGATGAATCATTTAAAGTGTGCTTTTGGTGTATCGGCTAGAAAGTTTTTAGACTTCATTATTCATGAACATGGCATAGAAATAGATCCTAAGAAAATTGAAGTTATCCAGAAAATTCAGATTCCTGAATGCAAGAGAGATGTGCAAAAATTCCTTGGCAAGGTCAATTATTTGAGGAGATTCATAGCTAACTTGTCGAGGAAAGTTGATGCTTTTGCACCTATCCTTCGGTTGAAGAGCGACACTGATTTCACTTGGGGGGAAAAACAGCAAGAAGCATTTGAAAAGATCAAGCATTATTTGGTTACTCCACCGGTATTGAGAGCGCCTAAACATGGACAGCCGTTTAGGCTTTATATTGCAGCGGAAGATGGAGTAATTGGTGCTGTTTTGACACAAAAAACCGAAGGAAAGGAGCATGCTATTGCATATTTGAGCCGGCGTTTATTGGACGCTGAAACAAGGTACACTTTGATTGAAAAATTATGCCTCTCACTATATTATGCTTGCACAAAACTGAGACATTATTTACTATCTAGTGCTTGCATAGTAGCGTGTCAAACCGACGTCATTAAATATATGTTGCATAGGCTAATTCTTAGTGGTAGGATTGGTAAGTGGGCTTATGCTTTAATTGAATATGATTTGGCTTATGAACCTTTGAAAGCAATGAAGGGCCAAATTGTAGCTGATTTTATTGTTGAGCATCGGATTGATGATAGGCGTAATGTTGATCTTGACCTTATTTCTTTAGTACCATGGAGATTATATTTTGATGGTTCAGTCTGTAGCAATGGCTAAGGTGTTGGTGTTGTTTATATTTCTCCATATGGTGCTGTTTTTGAAGCCTCATGCCGCTTAGAATTCTTTTGCACAAATAATTAAGCCGAATATGAAGCTTTGCTATTCAGGCTAGAGCTGTTGGCTGCTATAGGTGCTACACATATTGAGGCTTTTGGTGATTCGTTGTTAGTAGTGCAGCAAGTATCTAAGGTTTTTCAATGTTTCGACGAATCACTTAATGTTTATCTTGATACATGTCTAGATATTATTGCTACCTTGGATTCCTTTAGTATTGCTCATGTATCTAGACAGGAAAATTGGAGAGCAAATGAGTTAGCGCAGCAAGCATCTGGCTATCACGTTCACCATGGCGTGTTTTACATCTCTCAAGAACCGATGTCTTGTCTTGCTAACATAGGCAAGGCCGAACCGCAGCCCACCGATTCGGTCACTAATTTTAAAGTTTATGCAGGTGAAGACAAGGACAGGAGGAAGCCTATTGTTAATTATTTGCAAAATCCTAACAAGAGGGTGGACAAGACGGTTCGGCGGATGGCTTTCAAGTATATATTGATTGACAATGACCTTTATTGCCGAACTGTTGATGGTATTCTTTTGAAGTGCTTGGATGAGGACCAAGCGAGAGTTGCTATGGGAGAGGTGCATGAAGGCATATGTGGTACACATCAGTCGGCACACAAGATGAAGTGGTTGCTACGGCGTGCTGGTTTCTATTGGCCAACGATGATTAATGATTGCTTCAGATATTACAAAGGGTGTGTAGCTTGTCAAAAGTTTGGTAATATTCAGCTAGCTCCTGCTGCCATGTTGCATCCTATTGTTAAGCCGTGGCCATTCCGAGGTTGGGGATTGGACTTTATTGGACAGATTCATCCTCCATCGTCAAAGGGGCATCAATTCGTGCTAGTTGCTACTGATTATTTCACCAAGTGGTCTGAAGCAGTTCCTCTCAAAAATATGACACATGTGGAGGTAATTCAATTCACAACTGAGCACATTATCCATAGATTCAGCATTCCTCAAACATTAACTTTGGATCAAGGGTCTTCTTTTATATCATCACAAGTCCAAGATTTTGCTGAATTATATAAGATAAAGTTGCTCAACTCATCTCCATATTATGCCCAAGCCAATGGACAAGCGGAGTCCACAAATAAAATATTGATCAAGCTCATCAAGAAGAAGATTGAAGATAATCCTAGAAGATGGCATGAGGTGTTGTCCGAAGCTCTTTGGGCACATAGGATCTCAAGGCACGGTGCAACTAAAGTAACTCCATATGAGCTTGTATATGGACAAGAGGCCGTTTTGCCTGTGGAGGTAAATCTGGACGCCTTAAGATTAGCCAAGCAAAATGACTTATCGGCGGTGGATTTCCACAATTTAATGATGGACAATATTGACGAGGTCGCCGATAAGAGATTAGAAGCATTGAGGGCTATTGGGAGAGACAAGCTACGACTGGCAAAGGCATATAACAAGAAGGTCAAGTTGAAAAGTTTTCAAGTTGGTGATCTAGTGTGGAAGGTGATTCTACCGATTGGCTCAAAAGATAACAAGTTTGGGAAGTGGTCTCCGAGTTGGGAAGGTCCTTTCAAAATTGCGAGAGTGGTTCCCGGAAATTCATATTTGGTGGAGTCATTGCAAGGTACTTTGCTGCCCCGTGCTCTCAATGGCAAATATTTGAAGAAGTTTCATCCAAGCGTGTGGCAAGAAGCTTAAGCACGTATGGCCAATATTTAATTATCGTCCTTAGAACAAAATAAACATGGCCGATGGGTGTGTTGACATCGTCCTTAGTCTTAGCACAAGAAAGAAGTATATTTTTTGGCATGCAAGCTTTGCCAAAAAACAGGGGGGCATGTGTTGATGATCAAATTTGACATCACGTGCATATTGGTGCAAGGTCCCGGGAATGGGGACAAGGTCCCGGGCACGGGCACAGGGCTCGAGAACGAGCACAAGGGCCCGGGCACGGGCACAAGCACGAGCAGGGTCCCGGGCGCAGACACAGGCCGGGCGAGGTCCCAGGCGATCCGGACAAAGCGGAAGCAGCGGTCTAGACAACGGCCTGGCGAGATGCTTGGGCGAGGATGTTAACGGCCTCGTCTTCCACATGATTGGCCGGTTGTAAGCAGGAGGAATACTTCGGTTCGGTCTCTGTTTTCTTTTTACTGTATGCATGGAAAGTATTCTGTGTACAGGAAAGACCAACCGCCCTATATATACAAGGGGTGATGGCCGATTGACTGTTTTTGTATCAATCTGCTACATTATTTTGCATCTACTATTTTCTCTTAGCCCTAGTTTTTGCTTCTTGTTCTTCGTTGCCGTCTACTTCATTGCGACAGCGAGCACAAGGTCCTAGGGGCGGTTAGGCCGACCTAGGGCAACCCATCGCCGCCGTTCTCCCTGACGGGGTCTCTCCCGGGAGCATGGGGTGTCGGGTTCCAAGAGCTCTCGCCGGCGTGTCTTGCGTATCGCGCTCCCGACGAGACTCCCCTTGCAACGTGTCTTGCGCATCGCGCTCGTCGCCAGGGCCACACGTGACGTGTTCGTGTGCGAACAGATGGCAAGCAGCAACAATGGCTACGACGAGCAGCAGCATCAGGGCACGGCAACGGTGACGAGTGGACACTGATTTGAAAGGCCATTTATTTTCTGCATTTCTTTTTGCGTGGGTTACTCCAGTCATTGACTAAATGTCTAGATTCGAAGAATCGTTACATATTCATTTTTTAACTGTTACTAGTAGGTAAATTTCGTTGTAACCGTAAATTTTGCCATCATTTCTTAATTTCCTGTACCTAATGCAAATTGGTAAATTAGCTTACTTTCATCATGTTTTGTCACATTCTACAGTGCATTTTGCACAAGTGTATTATCTATTGTGTTCTTGATTGTTCTATGTTTCATATCGGATCTTAATATAATTGTTAGGTAGCTTTTCAGTGGACTTTTAAATTTTTATAGTGGAGTCTTATATTTTTTTGGAGCGTTCAAGCCTATATAAATTACGATACTAGTGCAGTATTCTGTTGTAGATGGTTAAGTTGCTTTTCCACTGCTGTAGTTTCTCGATCTGCATGGTAAATTAAATTGTTTGGTTGCAGATGTGACTTGAGTTGTGTTTGGTTCCACTTGCATCTTGTTCTACTAGAAAAACTAGCAGTTGTAATCTTTCTTACGTTCACCAAAAAAGTGTACACGAAACATTCCTAAACATTTGATCGTCTCCATCCGACAAACTAGGTTGCAAGTACCCACATGAGCAGCCAAGTAGAAGCAGCACACTGACCAGCTGATGATGCCGCTCAAGCGTGCACAATTGTGGAGAGATATGGTTGCAGTGGTGAGATCATGTTGTTGTACACTTGCCCCATGTACGTTGCTGACTGGGTGACCTCAAGCTGCACTTCTGTATGGGGAAATGTAACTTACATATACATAGACTAGAACTAATTTGTAGCTTTAGAGGTGATGGCTTTGGGCTGTTCAGCAACGTCAAGTTCACATACTCTACAGGCTTCAGGTAAGCGCTGCTTTTTATAATCTTTTGTTGGTGACATTTCAGGGATTAAAAGGCAAGTTAGTATCATTTTACGTTGAGCATGAAAAGATCCAAATGTGTTAATATCGAACTGTTCTCTAACTAATGATGTGGATTCAAACAAATGCCTATCTGGAACTATTCCTATGCTGAATGAAGAAAGATATCAGGAATTATTTCTATACTTATATCTGGATCATATGTGCACGTTTAATATAGATGGAAATGCTGATCCCCATTTTCATTTATAACATAAAAGTAAAATCAATTAGGGTTGTCAAATCAAGACATAAGAGCATCTCCAACCGAGCTCTCAAACCACCTCTCATCTTAAATTTAGGAGTTTAGGGGTTAAAAATCGCCTCCAACCGAACCCCTATCCGCTCTCTTATCGTCCGGGGGCCCTCATCCAGGGGAGCCAACCCCCCAGATGTAGGAGCCCCTCATCCGCTTCAGCCCGCTCCTCTCCCGACGCCTCCCTCCGACCGCCTCCCCCTGCGTCGGCACCCCCCGCCGCCGGCGCCTCCCCCTGCGCCCCCCGGTCGCCGGCGCCTCCCTCTGCGCCGCCCGGTCGTCGACGCGCCTCCCCTACGTCCCCCCCCCCCCGGTCGCCGGTGCGCCTCCCCCTGCGCACCCCCCGGTCGTCGGCGCGCCTCCCCCTCGCCCCCCGGCCGCCGGCGCCTCCCTCTGCGCCGTCCGGTCGTCGGCGCGCCTCCCCCTGCGCCCCCCCCGGTCGCCGGTGCGCCTCCCCCTGCGCACCCCCCGGTCGTCGGCGCGCCTCCCCCTGCGTCCCCCCCCCGGTCGCCGGCGCCTCCCCCTGCGCCCCCCGGTCGCCGGCGCTCCCCTGCCCCCGGTCCGCCGGCGCCTCCCTGCCGCCCCGAGCCGCATCGGCCCCGCCGCCCTGCCGCCCCGAGCTGCGTCGGCCAAGAAGAGGAAAGTGAGAGAGAGGAGAGAAAGGGGGAAAAGAAAAGGTGGGCCACTGACAAGTAGGCCCCACTTAAAAATATGAGAGGTCGGTTGGAGTGTGTAGCGAAATAGGAGGTTGAATATAGATGAGAGAGCTCCTATTCTAGCTAATAGGGGGTCAAATTTGAGAGCTCGGTTGGAGATGCTCTAAGAGTAAGATTCAGTAAGGACAGCTGGCCCTATTAACCAGTTCAGCATGAATTCATCTTTTTTCTTACTGCCACCTGATTGTATTTTTTGATTGAGATGGTAATAAAAGTGAAACAGTGTTGTGCTCCGACCCTGCTGACTGTGCTTCATAGGCTGCTTACGGCAAGTACAAGAACTTTTAGTCTTCAAGCAAGCTGGTTCTTCTCCAACAAAACCATTTCCACACAAGGTCATGAAGAACATTAAGCCGGCAAGAAAGATGACATTAAATAGGAGCTAACAGGAACTCTGCCATTATTTTTGGTGTATTATGCATGTTTGTTTCAGAACATTTGGTTCATTGTGTACAGTAGATTAATTGAAATTTTGGAAGGGGTTTTCTACCTATGGATGATATTCAATTACCTAAGGACAAATGTTCTCGAACTCCAGCAGGTATTATGCATGTTTGTTTCAGAACATTTCGTTAAGTGTGTACAGTAGATTAACTGAAATTTTGGAAGGGGTTTTCTACCTATAGATGATATTCAATTACCTAAGGACAAATGTTCTCGAACTCCAGCAGGTAAGCCAACTCCTTGAAATTCTCCCATGCTCTGGGAAGGCAATGCATGCCATGTCTGCTGAGTAGTTGAGGCAATTGTGCTGCTTCAAGTTTGATCACCTCCTTCATCAAAGGTTTGTATGGACAAGACCAACAAAAGATTGATAGTTGGGCACCCATGCAGTACTGAGAACTATGGTTGTGAAAACCTTTTTACACTTAGTATTGTAGCCCATGGATATAGGCTTTTATTGTATTTCCTATGTAAAGCTGATAATTTTACCAAAGTTTACTACAGAAGCACCAAATTTCAATGAGGGTATATTATAGTAGATATAGTTCCATAATTTGTATATAATTATTAGGGGACACGTGCACAGTTACTATTCATTTTTGGAGACCAAGTTTTTCTCTTTTATACATCTGGAAGTTCCTGTTGCTGCGCCATGGATATAGGCTTTTATTGTATTTCCTATGTAAAGCTGATAATTTTACCAAAGTTTACTACAGAAGCACCAAATTTCAATGAGGGTATATTATAGTAGATATAGTTCCATAATTTGTATATGATTATTAGGGGACACGTGCACAGTTACTATTCATTTTTGGAGACCAAGTTTTTCTCTTTTATACATCTGGAAGTTCCTGTTGCTGCGCCATGGCTTTAAGCTTGCTGTCATGTACTCATGTTTGGTTTCAGTGAAAGAAATAAATGTTAACTATTATGGTTCCGTTGGAAGATCGGTATTGTTTACAGGCGTGCAAAATGATAAGAGTTAATTCCTTCGGTGCCGATGGTCTCAACATAATTATATTTGTTTACCGGGGTATGAATTCTGGGCAAGAAGTATTATTGCGTGTTGTCCACTGATTTTCTGCTTAATTTAAAGCATTGACTGTTAGCAAGAAGACAAATGCAATAAGAATTCATGTTCTGTTGCTTCATGAGTATGCTACATTATAATTTATCATATATGATGCATCTTGTAATAAAGTAGCTTATGAATTTGTTCCTATATGCCTGGCAAGTGCTATTAGAAATAAATCATTGTAAGAAGGAATGCGCTTTCAGTTTTCTGGATTTCCTTATGAGAAACTTATGACAAGAATGTTGAATCAGTACTCCTTTAGGGTGTATTGCTCAAGATTTTATTTTAATACATGCATTTCTATAATGATGTTAACGTAATAACATCTTGCCAATGTGTTCTGGCAAGTATATTTTGCCTTCCCCTATGTCATGACCGAGGAAATTAATTTTTTTGATCGTATTAAGCAGCCTCTGCGAGAAACTACAAGTGCCAGATCGATGGATGGCCTTGTGTCATATGTTTCTGATAGCTCTTCAAATGATATTTAAGATGTGAGCTACAGAAGCTTCTGCTCTTGGTGTGAAGCTACAGGTCTGTTCATTACCGTCTGCTCGAGTCTTGTTTAGATGCATTTTTCTGAAGATTCACTTACCTGTGTTTTCTTCTACATCATTTATCTAGAAAGCAATGAAAAATACTATCAACTGGACCACAGGTACTACATGGATTGGAGAAAATTACATACTTCAGTTTATCCTACAACAATGCTTTAATGCTCATTATTTGCATTTAATCTTTCTAATTCTTACATAATTGTCTCAATTTTCTAGTGTAAAGGTGGTCATAAATGACCAACCTTCCTGTCTTCGGGGTGAGAAATTGCGGGAGTAAGTTTCACTGCCCATTAGTGCTACATATATTGCAATTGTGATCTAGATTTCACAATTTGTCTCTGTTACTTCTTTCGCAGGTACCAGATGAACGGCTTGCATTGGCTGGTTTCGCTGTACAATAATAACTTAAATGGAATTTTAGCTGATGAGTTGGGTTTTGGCAAAACAGTACAAGTAAGATCTAATGCAGTGCCACTAAGCATTTCTTTTCTGTCTGTTATTTTACTTGGTGATAACAATTACCTGTGTGTTGCCTTCCTACTTTGGCTGGCAATCTCTTTGTTGTGCTGCCTCATGGAAACACAAAAATGACCGGGGGCCATTTATTGTGGTTGTACCATCATCTGTTTTTCCTGGATGGAAATCTGAGCTTAACTTCTGGGCACCTAGTATAAAATTAAAATTGCTTATGCTGCTACTCCAGAAGAAAGTCACAAAGTCACAGACTATTCAAGTAAAATTTAAATTCTTCCATTTGATGGTTGATTTGTTTCATGTGAATATTAATTCACTATATTTTTTTTTTCATTCCAAAGAGATGATTGTCCATTAGAAATTCAATGTTCTTTTGAAGTACATATGAGTACTTGATGAACAATCATGATAGGCCAAAAGTAAGCAAAATACGGTGCCATTACGTAACTGTCGATAAGTGACACTGTATAAAGAATGCAGCTTGTAAGCTTAATGCTGATTTGAATCATTGTTGGAGGTCTCACAGGCTATTTGTTGACAGGAACTTCTCTGCAGGTTTTGACAGTTTGCACTTTCACCATCTTTTTTAATTCAACATTTTTCTTTTCAAGGCATGTCTGTGTCAATTGTTTGTTCGCCTAGTCATACTCATGCTGTAGCCTCTATATGAAGTATGTTTTACTGAATTATGTGCATATTGCTTTTCTCTATATCACTTGTTCCTGACTTGATGCTCTTTTTCTGTGGAACAATCATTAGGTGCTATGGGCACTTTTGGATTTTCTGTTGCTTAATATATTTAACTCATCTGAAGTCTTCTCTCGGTGGCGGTCTCAATTGGTTTATTTGTGGAATCTGAATGTAATATTTTCACTAGGTGGCTGCTTTATCTTTAGGGTTCACTTTAGTTTGTGGATTGATTTGTGATTCTAGTCAATAAATGACTACTTATGTATGTGCATATGAGACAATTAGTTGCATGCAAAATGTGCATAGTGTTGGAATTCTTCTGGTGTGCTCATCTGACATAAGATGAGATCTCTCCTTACTAAATCTATCCTTTTTTTCTTCATTTGTTGTTCTTAGGTAATATTGCCAAGTATATGAGCATCGCAGAGGTTGATTCTATATATCTTTCGATACCTGTGAACTTCATCTTTATATGATTTGATGGAAAAGGAGGCCACGGTAAGTCATAAACTATCTATATGCAGTACTTTTGTGATTATTTGTTTCTTAATTTTGTTTATACCAACTATTAACAATATCTTCTATTTTATTTAGAGTTAAAATTTGGACCTGAAGAACTGGAACGTTGGTTTACAAAAACAGATCACATATTTGGTGAAGTTCTTACTCTGTTCTACAAGACTAGCGTTGAGAAATTAAAGCAATATGGGGCACGTTTGGATCCTTAGCCTTTGTTGCTTTGCTAGGCTGGAATAAGCTAGCTCATTTGGGAATAGCTAACTGCAGAAAAACTCGTTGTTTGATTCTAGGATGGTAACATGGCTCTGGAGCTTGCGGAACGATGTGCCTGTGAGTGTTTCAAGTGGTTCCTTTGCTTGCCTGTGTCAGAGAGCTAATTTGGCTCTCCTCCGATGGCAAGATTTCCACGGCGGTTACGTGCAATATTGCTGAGCAAAGCTAGAGTTTTCTGGCACTACCAAATGACAAGCCTCACCTAGTAAGGCTAAGACTCTTCTAGCCAGGGATCCAAATGCACCCATGATCTTCCTTTAATCAGCCACATAAATCACAAGTTTGTTTCGCTACTTTTTTGGCATTTGTTCTGACTTGGCTCAATGTTTCCATCTATTCTGTGTCATTAGGCCACATTATGCTTCCACAATAATTAAATTTTCCCCTTAATGTACCTCTCTTTCAGTGTGGTGCATTTTTTCTTTACATGCAGTACAGATGGGTGAATATGTCATATCTGTGTTTTCAACATGCTATAAAAGTTCTACCCCGTAGAGAAGATATCACTGATTCAAGGTCAGATGCTCTTGAGACACATTGTTTCAAACTTTCAATTATGTTCATCCAACAATTTGATAAAACTTGACAAGTGCTTCATCACATAAAAAACCTAAGTGCAAGTGTAGCACTAAACGGACCTTAGTCCAAATATGCAAACATGCTCTTCCTATTACTTGGCTATGGAAGGTAATGTTTTACAAAAAAAAAATAATGGTGTTGTTTTTAGTATTCACAGATTTCTTCATGTTTATTCTCTGTTGAAATTCGTACAAGAGAAACTGATTATCATGCTTATAATTGTTTGTAATTTTATATAGTTAATTCAACAGGAGTTAGACAAATATTCACTTATTACATTCAGCCTGGCAGGATCATGAATTCATAATATAACAGAGCACTTTGTGCTTTTAGTACCAACATGGTTGAGTTTCATGGTGCTACATTGCATCTTTTAACCTAGAGCCCACTTGGCACTGCTTTTGTAAAAAAACTGCATCTCACTTTGAATCTTAGAATTTGATTTTAAAATTATTTTTTTATTGGGTGGTGGAGGGGGGGTGGGGGTTCTTTGCCATTTCCATTGCCCAGCCGTTGGATTCTTCTCCTTTGCTTATCTTCATGGAGAATTAGGGGTTGTTCAGCCAATGTGCTTGTTTTGAGGGGGAGTTTTCTCTTGGTGTGTTTTGCTTCGTTTTGGTTTTCATTTTTGCTTTTGGCTGTGTTTTTATTTTGTACAATTTTTACATTCATGTTTACTTTATTGCATTGCTCTTAATTCTGAAATATTTTTAAAAAAAGAGAAAAAGGTGCTTTGTTTTATAGTTCTAGTATATATATTGTGCTTGCTAGCAGAAAACTGTCAAAAACAGTTCAAATATGTGTACAAACACATCAAACATGGCATCATGAAAGCTGTTTTGTACCTATGTCATCCCATGAGATGACTTACCATTGCACTTTCGGTTTTGCAATGCCTTTTAGCTTCTCTTTTATTTTTCCTTTTAGTTTTGGTTTGATTTTTTTTTTGTTTTCTTTGGCGTGATTTTCTTTTACAACATTTTCTTGCATTCATGTTTACTTTATTGGCTCTCAATATGAAAATAATAAAAAAAGAAAAGTGGAGCTTTGACTTTTATCTTTAGTCAATTCTTGTGCTTGTGAGAAATATAACTGAGGTTTATTGATCCCTAGCTTGTATGTGTTTGTCTTTATATGAGCCTTTGCTGTTACTTTTGAGGGATATGATGCATGGCACTTAATTCTTTTACTTGAATTAGAGAAATATGCAATGTTGAACCTAGTGCTAGTTTGGATGATTTATGCTTGCATGTATACTTGTTGGGTTTTTCATTCCTCAAATGCTCTCTAAATGCTGCAAGTGCAAATAAAGTCAGTTTGCTTGTATTTAGTTTATGAGAGGTAAAAATGGATACCGAATCCTTGGCAAGAGTATCCACCATAAGGACGTACTTGAGATAATTGAGAGTTTTCGTTTATGTGCTATAAGTTCAAAGTGATCAAAGTTCAAAGTTCAATTATGCTGAAAGTTATTGTTAATGAGCATGTAAATTTGAGAAAAGAATGCTTAACTATCATGCCTGTGTGAGGGCATTTTGTTCAAACTAGTACTTGCGGAAACATTGCATTATAAATCGTTGAAATCATGAATTTTTAGTGCTGATTTGATCTTGATTGTAATATCATTGATTTATGTTTGGACTTGAACTCATGCTTGTTTGCTAGTTGACCAATCTATCTCCCTTGTGTTGCAACGCATGTCCTTGAGTTGCTCTAGTTACATTTCAAAGCTCACATGATCTGAATGAAAAAATTCAAGTCAAATTCAGTCAAGTTCTCACATGAAATGTTTTCATGCATATATGTGCTTTCATGAAAAATTCTCTTTTGAAGTTTTTGATGAAATCATTGTCAAAGGAAGAGAAATATACAAAATACAAGATTCTTGAAAGGGGGAGACAAATTTTTGCTTCGATTCTCAAAAACTGTCTATTTTGAGCTTCATTGCAAATTTGAAGAAATTATTTTCTTTTTCAAATATGCGATCTACTTATAGCATTCCTTTATGTCATCCATCATTGAAGCTATAAGAATTAGGAGGCACTTAAATTCTGTTGATTATGTTTACATATGCAATGAAGCTAGACATAAACGCCCCCCCCCCCCTACTGTTCCTCTGTGCCGCACTCTTCAGTCCCACCACGCGGGACCGGGTGGCATCATGGGCGTCTGCGTGGTCATCCTCGTCCTCTGCCGGGTGTTGCCGGTGGCATCACCAGCCACCGGCAACATATTCAGGTTCAAGGCGGAGGTCAGTCTCTCCCATGGTTGGTACTGACACATCCCAAAATACTGCACATACTGAGTTTGACTTGATGTAGCACTCATATAGGCTGTATTTCCTTGTAGAAACAATCTGAAGCCTAGGAAGGTGCATCTTGAAATTGCGTTAGGTGTAGGCCCCCCTGCAGAAGGTATGGACTAAGAATAGAGCACTTATTGTGAGCTGTGCTTTGTCAGTCTTGATGAATCTTTACTTGAAAAGCAGGTGGCAATGCAAGTCAGAGAGGTAATGAGAGCAGAATGGTTGATGGTTCTGGAAAGGAAAATGGAAACAACCAGGAAAACCCTGCTATTTTTGGTAGGCAAAGTGATATTTACTGGCAATGTTACGGATGTTGATTCCGCATTGAAGGACACAGAAATTGTTAAAAAGATGATCAAGATTGCTGAACATGAGAAATCATTGGAAGCAGAAAATGTCCAGCAGACTGTTCTTGTACATGGATCTGTTTCTGAAATGCATTCTCAAGAAACAATATCTCCCATGCCATCAGGGGAGGAGGGCAGGGACCATCTCCTTTGGGTGGTAATAGACATGGAGTTTGGAAGCAAGCCTCTTGGCCAAAGTGAAGTGTCCAAAAAATCATTGTGCAGCTTTGAGGCCTCATTATATGCTTGTTGATGGTAGCAACCATAAATTATCAGTAAAGAATCAAACTCCTGAGACAGCTGGTAATGAAGTTGAAAATGGCAGCCACATGGAAGAGATGCTGTTTGAGCGATTTGCAGATGAAGGACATGAGGATCTCTCCGACCAAGATGATTTACCATCATCTCCTCCAAAGAGCACAATGATTGATATATGGATCTTGGATTATCAAAAGAGAAGATATGAAGAAAACAAAAGGAAGGCACTAGAGTTACAGAAGGCACATAGGAGAATTTCAGCATCCTATTCCTATGAGATGCTTAACGTCACTCCCTACCTTCCTCACTTTGGAAGCCTGAAAATGGAAAAACATGCTTCTGAAAAATTACATAGATGTTTATAAATTATTGTTTCATGTATACATGATATTTATTGTGTCCAAAATGCAGTTTTTTCCTCATAATAGTCGTGATTTTTTTTAATAATGGACATCTGGATTTGACGTACATGTGCTTGTGTTATGCTACTATATTCTACACGCTTCAATTCCTTCTGTTTTCTTCAGGAAAATGTTAGTTCATTTGAGGATCTTTCTGTGGAAATAAATTGTGTCATTGAATTGAAAAACTTCTGCAACTTCAACATCATGTGTGCAGGTCTTCCTGTCATGGGCACATGAGCTTTTGATTTCTCTTCCTACCGGACTCTTTATGTGGCTATATCACCCCTGTTTTGATTTCTTCTATTTGCAGTGAATTTTTGCTGGACTTTTTCAAGCCTAATACTGCTGATTTGGACCACATAAAATCAGTAAGGAAACACAGGCATGGGCGTCGTGTTAAATAGCTTGAGAAAATTGAACAGAAAATGAAGGAAGAAAGGTAAAAGAGAATTCGTGAGACAGAAAGAGGTTCTTTGCTGATATAGAGGCCCACAGGTTGGATGAAATGGCTATTGACTCCTTTATAGTTCTTCCTATTTTTAGCCAATGTTTTATGTTATTTGTACTGGATATTTAAGTATTTTGTAGCATACATGTGTACAACCTAAGGCTTGGGGTGCGTTTGCAATGCAGCTGCTTTGTAGGAGAACATCAACCTGCTTAAGAACAATGATGTTGAATGATATCTTAGGATGGTTCACGTGAGTCTTGTTTCCATTGTTTTATTTTCCTTGTATATTTTGTGGTTAATCCTTCATATTCTTAATATTTGATGGACTAAGTCAAATTCTGATAAACATTGCTATGTCTAGGATTTAAAATCTGATCATATTAAGAAGTTTCTGCGAGAGATTGAGAAATATCTACAAAAGCTTGCTGCGAAACTACAGGGTGCCAAATCGATGGATGGCCTTGTGTCATATGTTTCTAATAGCACTGCAAATGGTATTGAAGATAAGAGCTACAGAAGCTTCTGCTCTTGGTGCGAAACTACAGGTCTATTCATTTCCTTCTGCTCGAGTCTTGTTTAGATGCATTTTGCTGAAGATTCACATACCTGTGTCATATGTTTCTGATAGCACTGCAAATGATATTGAAGATGAGAGCTACAGAAGCTTCTGCTCTTGGTGCGAAACTACAGGTCTGTTCATTCCCTTCTGCTCGAGTCTTGTTTAGATGCATTTTGCTGAAGATTCACATACCTGTGTTATCTTCTACAGCATTATCTACAAAGCAATGAAAAGTACTATCAACTGGACCACAGGTACTACATGGATTGGATAAAACTACATGCTTCATTTTATTATACAATAATGCTTTAATTCTCATTATTTGCACTTAACCTTTCTAATTCTTACATGATTGCCTCAATTTTCTAGTATAAAGGAGGTCGTAATTGACCCTCCTTCTAATCTTCAGGGTGGGAAACTGCGGGAGTAAGTTCTGCTGCACATTGTTGCTACATATATTTCAATTGTGATCTAGATATTCTTATCTTTCGCAATTTGTCTCTGTTACTTCTTTCACGGGTACCAGATGAACGGCTTGAATTGGCTGGTTTTGCTGTATAATAATAATTTAAATAGAATTTTAGCTGATGAGATGGCTTTGGCAAAACAGTACAAGTAAGAATTTATTGTGTGTCTGTTATTTTACTTGGTGGAAACAATTACCTGAATTCTACTTGTGTTGCTTTCCTACTTTGGCTGGCAAATTCTTTGTTATGCTACCTCATGGAAACGAAAATGATTGGGGGCCATTTATTGTGGTTGTACCATCATCTGTTCTTCCTGGATGGGAATCTGTGCTCAACTTCTGGGCACCTTAAATAAAATTGCTTGTGCTGCTCCTCCAGAAGAAAGGCGCAGACTGTCCATGTAAATTTTAAATTCTTCCATTTGATCATGGATTTGGTTCGTGTGAATACAAGCATGTTTTGGCCACACCCTAGGTGATGCGCGAGGGAGCGGAGGTTGTAGTGATGATGACTGGGAATGCGAGTGGCTGGCCGACGATCTAGATGGCGAGGCGCCAGCCGAAGAACAGCGGCCGCCGCGCCGTGCGCGCGGAGAAGAAAAGAACCGAGAGTTTATTTCTTGATTATCCAAAATACGGACTCAGCCCATCTTATATGACGAGCTAACTAACACAACTAATAATCCTTAATAAAAGGAAACCAACTAACTAATGCCATAACAAGAAAATAACTAATTTAAGTAGATGACGCCGATGCCGCTGGATTGGTGCTGGACGCCGCTGCTCCACGCTTGCGCCGCCTCTCATAGTGCAGTCTGACCATAACATCTCTCCCCCTCTTGGGAAACAGCTCGTCCGCAAGCTGAAACGAAGGAAACAAGTTTTGGAACTCCTGAACATTCTCCCATGTAGCCTCGGAAGCATCCAGACCCACCCACTCAATCAGTACTTGCCAAGAACCATGGTGTAGCCGACCACGCACCGCACGGACCGGAGTAGGCAGTGCACGGCCATGATCCATGTTAGGCAAACGAGGGGGCGCCAACGGAGGGATACCATGAAACGGTTTGAGCACCCCCCACATGGAATACATCATGAATGCGAGCACCCGGCGGAAGACGAAGATGATAGGCCACTTCATTGATACAAGCCAGGACTTCATAAGGACCAAAATAGCATGGACTGAGCTTGGAACGAGCGGCCGGAGAAAGAGACAACGCTTGGCGATGTGTCAAACATAGCCAAACCCAATCCCCCACAGCAAACTGCACATCACGGTGATGTCGATCATAAAACTTGTGGGCATACTCCTGAGCCTGTATAAGACGATCATGCACATCAGCGAGCAATTTGTCTCGGTCCAACATAGCTTGTTCCACGGCTGGCACCCTAGCATCCCCCCACATATAAGTGCGGATTGAGGGAGGATGGCGCCCATAGACCACGGTGAAAGGAGTCTCTTGGTGAGTGGTATGGAACGAGGTGTTGAAGCAATACTCAGCCCAAGGTAACCAACGGAGCCACTGACGAGGATGGTCACCCGTGAGACATCAGAGATACATTGCAATAACCTTGTTTGCCGCCTTGGACTGCCCATCCGACTGTGGATGATATGCTGAACTCATATTAAGATGGACGTCGGAAAGGTGGAAAAGCTCGGACCAAAAGGCACTGGTGAAGACCGGATCGCGGTCGCTCAAATAAAATGGGCGTACTTGGAGAAACGGTCCACCACTGTTAAGATGACGGACTTGCCGCCCACCTTTGGCAATCCCTCCATGAAGTCCATCGAAACATCCGACCACACCTATGAGGGAACCTCCAAGGGGCGGAGTAAACCGGCAGGGTGGAGGTGTTCTGTTTTGTTGCGCTGGCACACCACGCAATCCCGCACAAACTCCTGGATAACTTGACGCGCTCGCGGGGTGTGGAAATCTGCTCGGAAGCGCTGGAGAGTCTTCTAGACGCCCTCGTGGCCTTCGTGCGCCAAGCGCAAAATGGTGGGCAAGTGGGGCGACGCCGGCGGCAAGTAGGCGTGGCGGTCGTAACCGACCAGCCCATCCACCACGGACCAAGGCACGCCGCGCTGGCCCGTCAACACCTCCTCACCAATGGTGACCAACCCGAGGTCCCCGTCGGCCGTGGCGCGCAGCTTGTCAAAGAGCGTGAGGCGCGGCGCCGAAATGGCCTGGAGTGCCACGACATCATCCTCCTCCCGGCGAGACAAGGCATCCGCCACCGTGTTGAGCTTGCCGGCACGGTATTCCACTAAAAAAATCAAAACCCATTAATTTGCTCACCCAATGATGTTGCGGTATGGAGAGACGTTGGTCCAGGAGAAACTTCAAGCTGTAGTGGTCCGTCCGCACGAGGAATTGGCGGCCCCAAAGATACAGCCGCCAATGGCATACGGCCTGCACCAAGCCAATAAGCTCGCGCTCGTACGCGGCGAGTTTGACGTGCCGCGGGGCCATGACGCGGCTGAAGAAAGCGATGGGACCGCCGCCTTGGTGGAGGACAGCGCCGATACCTGCACCGGACGCGTCACACTCCACCACGAACGGCTTGGAGAAGTCCGGTAATTGCAGCACCGATGCAGTCGTCAGGGCGGTCTTTAAGGCGTTGAAGGACTCGGCGGCCTCGGCCGACCACCGAAATGCCTCCTTCCTGAGTAGGTTGGTGAGCGGCGCCGCCACGTTGCCGTAGTTGCGGACGAAACGACGGTAGTAACCTGCCAACCTGAGAAAGCCGCGCACCGCACGAACTGTACGCGGGGTGGGCCAATCCGCCACAACCGCCACCTTGTGCCGGTCCATCGCCAACCCGGCTGTCGAGATGACGTGGCCCAGGTAGGAGACGGAGGAGACCCCAAAGAGGCACTTGGGCCGCTTCAGGACCAGGTGGTGCCGGCAAAGCTCCTGAAAGACGCGCCGCACGTGCTAGAGATGGGTGGCCCAGGTGGCACTGTAAATCAAAATATCGTCAAAAAAAAGGAGCATAAAGTGGCGGAGGAATGGGGCCAAGACGTCATTCATCAAAGCTTGGAAAGTGGCCAGTGCGTTTGTGAGGCCAAACGGCATCACCAAGAACTCAAAGTGGCCATGATGCGTGCGAAACGCCGTCTTCTTGACATCATCCCCGAACATGCGAACTTGATGATAGCCGGATCGGAGATCAAGTTTGGTGAAGAAGTGAGCCCCGTGCAACTCATCAAGTAGCTCCTCGACCACCGGGATCGGAAATTTGTCCTTGATAGTATGCTCATTCAGGGTACGGTAGTCGATGCAGAACCGCCACGATCCATTGTGTTTCTTGATCAGCAGTACCGGGGAGGAAAATTCCGACGTGGATGGGCGAATAATGCCCTGTTGTAGCATCTCGGCGCATTGCTTCTCTAACTCATCCTTCTGGAGGTGCGGATAACTGTACGGCCGCACCGACACCGCATCGACACCGGTCTTGAGGACCATCCGGTGATCATAGGCACGTGGTGGTGGCAGCCCTCGTGGCGCCTGGAACAAGTCGGCGTAGTCCTCCAGGAGCGCCTGCATGAGGTCGTGCTCGCCCGCACCCACAACCGAGCGCACCGCCAAGCCGCCAGTAGGCGACCCTTGCCAATGCACGCGACGGGTAGCCCGCCAGAACGCCATGGTGAGGCGTCCAAAGTCCCACGTAATGGGGCCGAGTGTCTCGAGCCACGAGACGCGAGGACGAGGTTGAACCCGCTGAGAGGGAGGGTGTAGCAGCTGATGATGAACTCTTCTCCTTGGATGGACACCGGCAGCGCCCGCACGTGTCCGCCCATGTCGAGCTTCTCCCCATTCACCACTGTAACGCGCATCCCCTGCCGAGCTGGCCCGACAGGTATCCCGAGGCGAGCCGCCGTGTCCGCCGCTAGGAAGCAGTGCGTCGAGCCCGAGTCGACAAGGGCCATGAGCTTGTGGCCGCCCACAGTAACCTCCAGTTGCATGCTCTTGCCTGCTTGGATGCCCATCAGTGCGTTGAGCGAGATCTCCGGCTCGGGTCCGTCACGGTCGGGCGGGTCATCTCCCTCGTCGAGCACAAACTCAATTAAGAACAATTGCTTGCACACATGATCCCGACCGGTATATTTTTCATCACAGTTGTAGCAAAGGCCCAACTTACGCCTTTCGGCCAATTGTGCCGGTGAGAGTTTTTTCACCCACCGCGTGCGGCCACTAGCGTCGGTCACCGCGGTCGTTGCAGCCGCCGGCGTCTGCCCTGGTGGTGCCCCTGGAAGCCCGGGCGTGGCCGGTCCTTGTGTCGCGGCAGAGCTCGGCGGCGCCTTGGCAGGGGTCCTCGCCTGGGTCCCCACGGTCGGCGCCCCCGTCCCCTTCACCGTTGCGCGGCTTGGCCCGGCGTGCTGCGGATCGCCCAAGACGAGCGCGCGGCGCTCAAAGGTGCGGCCAAGCTCATCACTTCCTCCAGATTCGCTGGCTTTTGCAAGTCGACGTCGATGCTCATCGGCTCGCCCAACCCGACGATGAAAATCTGCCGCTGCTGGTCCGGTGTCAGTGGCCCGGCGCGACTCAGCAACGCGAGGAAGGGGTCGATGTAGTCGTCCACCGTGCCGGTGCGCCGAAGCTGTGTCAGCTCTCCAAACGGATTGAGCCGTAGGGGAGGACCGAATCGGCGGTGGGTGGCTTCGGAGAATAGCGTCCACGACGGTGTGCCTTCTTCCTCTTCCAGCCGGATATACCAACGTTGTGCACTTCCGGTCAGGTGGTAGGATGCCAACCACACCTTGTCGTCCTCCGCTGTTCGCTGTCCGCGGAAAAATTGTTCATAACGTTTGAGCCACGGTAGTGGATCTTCCTTGCCATCGAACACTGGAAAGTCCAGCTTGTAGTAGCGCGGCACGCGGCCCTGCGCTGGCGGCGCACCGGACGCCTGTATGGGCTCCGTGACTTCAATCTTGCCGTCGGTCCCTGTGCCTATTGCCTTCTCGACGCGGGCCACGCGGAGATCGTGGCTCTCCAAGCGTTGATTGATGGTCGCCAGTTGTCCGTCTTGGCGGTCCATGCGATGAAGGATGTCATCCAGCCTTGCCGCGATGGCCGCTCCATCGACAGGCGCCGCCGGTGTGGAATCGGTCGCCATGGAAGATGACGCGACAGTGGGCTCTGATACCAAGCTGTTTTGGCCACACCCTAGGTGATGCGCGAGGGAGCGGAGGTTGTAGTGATGACGACTGGGAATGCGAGCGGCTAGCCGACGATCTGGACGGCGAGGCGCCAGCCGAAGAACAGCGGCCGCGCGCCGTGCGCGTGGAGAAGAAAAGAACCGAGAGTTTATTTCTTGATTATCCAAAATACGGACTCAGCCCATCTTATATGACGAGCTAACTAACATAACTAATAATCCTTAATAAAAGAAAACCAACTAACTAATGCCATAACAAGAAAATAACTAATTTAAGTAGATGATGCCGATGCCGCTGGATTGGTGCTGGACGCCGCTGCTCCACGCTTGCGCCGCCTCTCATAGTGTAGTCCGACCATAACAAAGCATGATATGCTAAAACTAAGCAAAATACAGTGGCATTACATAACTATCGATGAAGGGCACCGTATAAACAAAATGTCTTGTAATTGGAGCTCTCACAGGCTGACAGGAACACCTCTGCAGGTTTGACAGTTTGCACCGTTTCTGTCTTTAATGTAAGATTTTTCTTCTCAGGGCATGTCCATGTCAACTGTTTGTTTGCCTTGTCATACAGTAGCATATACATATATCGCTTGTTGCTGATTTGATGCTCTTTTTCTGTGTAGAACAATCCTGAGGAGCTATGCACACTTTTGAATTTTCTGTAGAAGACTTCATTCAGTGGTTTAACAAACCATTTGAAAGTAATGGTGATAGCTCAACTGAGGAGGTAAGGATTCTGTACCTTGTTTTTTGGTGTGTGAAGCATTGTTCAAGTGGAATGAGACTATATATGTCTGATTATCTTGCCACATTTTTTTGTTTCATTTTGTTCATCATCAACCATTTTGTCATTTCTGCAGCTTGAGGGTTATTTACCTAGACATTATCTACCATCAATTGTGAGGCTTTGTTGGAAACTTGAGATGTTGGATAGATTGCTGCCCAAACTCAAACCTCCTGGCCATAGAGTAAGTGAATTTTAACGCGGTTGGTTGCACCCACATGATGCCAATCTCCTAATTTCTTTAGATGTCCTTTTTGAGCTGCATGTTTTTCTGTTATTTCTCATGGTGTCTTTGTTTCGTTCTTCAATTAGAAACATGCAGGTTCTGCTTTTCTGCTTGATGTAATGGAGGATTATCTTGTATGGAAAAAGTATAAATGCCTCCAATTTGATGAACACACTTCTGGCCAGGAGAGAGGAGCTCTCAGGCAGTGGTACAACTCATTCCTTGTTCTTACACATTGATGATTTGTATTATTTTGTAGTCATATTTGTTTCTTGGTAGTTAGGTCTTGGGACAACTCGTATATCTAATCTATCTCTTTTTGTACTTGTGGGGAGGAGTGATGTTCAAGTAGTCGATTTGATCAACTTTTGAGAAAAAATCATTCAATGCTAGTAATCCCTCTACCGCTTGAGTGATGCTGCTAGTTAATCTGATTTGTTTGTGGTCTGATTTGTCTTGTGTGACATGTGCCTTCGCTTTACTTGTCTTTTGCTTTTTTGGGTTGTCTACACGCATTTATTTTTCGGGGAGATGGGAGTTGGTGCTGGTAGCTTTAGAGATGTCCAAATGGACCGTGCCCCGTCGGGCCGGCCC
Source organism: Oryza meyeriana var. granulata (assembly GCA_003991445.1). Classification (NCBI taxonomy): domain Eukaryota; kingdom Viridiplantae; phylum Streptophyta; class Magnoliopsida; order Poales; family Poaceae; genus Oryza; species Oryza meyeriana. The sequence goes on along the minus strand of RYFJ01002861.1, from coordinate 7,601 downwards.
GGGCACGGTGCTACAGTAACCGTGCCCGGGCCGGCCCGGCACGGTTGGCCGTGGGCCGTGCCGGCACGGCCCGAGTAGCCGTGCCGTGCCTGGGCCGGCGGTGCGGCACGGCCCGTGGACTGTAGCGGGCCGGTCCGGCACGGCACGGGGCACGGGCACGGCACGGGGCACGGGCACGGGGCGCGGGGCGCAGGCACGGCACGGGGCACGGGCACGGGGCGCGGCCACAGGCACGGCACGGGGCGCGGTGCACGGGGCGCGGTGCACGGGCCGGCACGGGGCTCGGCGCAGGCGGGGAGGCGGCGGACGGCGGCCTCGGGGGACGGAGGGCGGCGGCAGGCGGCGGAGGGGGCAGAGGAGGCCGAGGCGGCGGGAGGAGACGAAGGAGCCGAGGAGGCCGGGAGGAGGCCGAGGCGGCGGCAGGCGGCGGAGGGGGCGGCGCGCAGGCGGGAAGGCGGCGGCGGAGTGCGGTGGCAGGCGGCCGAGCCCGGGGACGCCGGACGCGCGGTGGCAGGCGTCGGCGGACTGGGCCGGCCCGGGCACGGTGGGCCGCCGACGGGCCGTGCCGGCATGACACGGCCCACGACCTCGGCGTGCCGTGCCTGGGCCGGGGGGGAGTCACGCGGGCCGGCACGGCACGGCCCGCTACAGGAACCGTGCCTACACGGGCCGTGCCGTAGCGGGCCATGCCGGACTGTGCCTCGGGCCGTGCCGGTCCGGTCCGCCCGTTTGGCCACCTATAGGTAGCTTTGGTAGTTGGGAGAAGGCACCCAGCCACACCCTAGGTTGGGGCCAGCTCAGCGGCGGCAAGAAGTCACGCAGTCTTTTTGGATGGTGATGCGGCCACTGCGCTGGAGCGGGTGGGTTTCTGCCTCACCCTATGTTGGGGCCAGGTCGTTGACGGCAAGGAGCGTCGCCTCTACCCCTCCCCCGTATAGAAGGCCAAACGGGCCGCCCGGCCCGGCCCGGCCCTAGCACGATAGTGGCACGGCACTATGCGGCACGGCACTATTAGGCACGGTGGCCTGATAGTGCCGTGCCGTGCCGGCACGTCGGGCCTATTTCTTGGCCCAGGCACGGCCCTACAGCCCTAAAACCGTGCCGTGCTGGCCCAATGGCCCGCCAGGTCCGCCGGGCTTAGTGCCAGTCTAGGCACTAAAGGCATCAACCACTCATTCAAGTTCAAAAATTTGAATTATTCAATAGAATTCACAGATTCAAAAAGTTCTCAACAGATTACATTACATCCAGAAATCATCAGTTACTTGAACAATCTCAACAAATCACATTACATCCAGAAATCATCAAATCATCCAGAAATCTCAACAGATCACAGATCACATCACAGACCACAAAAACAATGTTTTTAAGTTTGAGCTGGTGCAATGGCTGCCTCATTAAAAACCTATCTAGGTAAAACTCACACCTCGTGAGAAACCCTAGATAGGAAAAAAGAGTACAGCCCAGCTCAATACAGTTCACCATTATTGCAATACAGTTCCATCATAGATTACACATTTAAATCATGATCAAGATATAAGTTTTCAAAACTATCTTCAAGTTCCTTGTCCTCCACCATGTGCTGTAGTCTTGCTGCTCCAGCCTCCCAATCCTTGATGCAGGAGAGCATCTCCACCATCTCAGGACTCAGCCGACGCCGCCGCTCCTCTATGATCCTGCCAGTTGTACTAAAAGCAGATTCTGAAGATATGGTAGAAACAGGCACAGTCAAAACATCTTTAGCTAAAATTGAAAGAACTGGGTATGTAAGTTTGTGCTCATGCCACCAATTCAAGATGTTGAAGCTATCATCATGGTGGTTGATAGTGTCACTGTTCAAGTAAGAAGAGAGTTCAGAACAACCAATACCAGTTGCTCCAATGCTTGCTGCATGCAGCAAGCACTAGCAGAAGTTCTTCTAGATAGAGTAGGAATGGGGGTGCAGAAAGAACTCAAAGAAGTACCAGACCAGGACCAAGTCCAAAGTCAGGTGTATCATCACCAGCACCATCAGAAAAAATATCATCCCAGGCACTTTTTTTCTTACCAGAACTAGAGGGCTGTGAAGGCCTTTGCAACTTAACTGCACCAAACTTGTCATCATACCTCTTAAAGATGGTAGAAAGTTGGGCTCTTACCTCAGTGAAGTAAGCTGAATAATCAGTACTAGTAAAATTAGATAATAACCTAAGCACATTGCTAAAACCTTTCAATTTAGCTCTAGATCCAAGATAAATGCAACAGAATAAAGCAATGGAATGTCCCTCCAGTACTTAAGATAGTAGTTATTCATAGGCACAACCACATGTCTAAGCAATCTATCATTTTCATAAGTCTTTAGATGCTTAGATATCAGAATAGATGATGCAACATTAGTGGAGATGTAGGATAATAGACACCAGATAGTGAAACAGTTGAATCATAAAACAATTCAAGAAATAATAAAACTTTCTCTGCAATGTACCAATGATCTTCTGTCAAAAGTAAAGGCTCATCTTCACCCCTGGGATAGTGAGTCTCAATGAACACACCAAAAGTCTGCTTGTAAGGGACTAGATGCTTAAGCATGAGGTATGTAGAGTTCCACCTCACATCCATGTCCCATCCAAACTTTCTTGGCCTCACATTAACAGCAATGCAATACCTCTTAAATGCAGCAATGCGCTGGTTAGAAGAGTTTAAAAAAGAAATTGCAGTTCTAAATGCTTCAAGGTATTTCTTAATCTCAGACAATGCAGACTTTACAATCAGGTTAATAATGTGACAAGCACAACGTGATGCAAGAACAGATCACAATATAAATAGACAGTGCAGGTGTAAGTTTGTCAATGGCATTAGTATTAGCCAGATACATTGTCTAAAGTAACAGAGATAACCTTTGCACATAACTATACTCCTCAAGCACAGAAGTCACACGATAGCATGTTCTGACCAGAGTGGGATTCATCAATGAGCCTCATACCAATGATCTCTTCTCTAATTGCCAATCAGAACTAATATAATGAGCAACCACACTAAGGTAGTCTTCCTTAGCATTACCAGACCAAATATCAGATGTAATAGCAACAGAAGAAATACTAGAGCTTAAAGACTCTATAAGCTTACCACGGCAATTCATTAAAGTAATCACAAATCTCTAGTGGTGGTTTGCCTCGAGACAGAAGCAAACTAGGATTATGTGCAACTTAATGTACTCCTCAAATGCATCAGATTCACCAAACAGAGAGGAAGATCTAGTCTAGCAATCAAACGACAAAGCTTGTACGTGCAACAGCAGGACTGTACTCCCAGTGACGAACATTACCATCTGAATCGAACTTAAGCAAGACTGAGACACGCGAGACTTTTCCTTTCTCGCTTGGCATTTATCAACATGCCGCAAGAGATGGCAGTGCCACCAGAGGATAAGGCAGAGTACTGATTGCCACAATGAATGCAACTTGGCACCAACCTTACTTTCTTACCGTTGATTACCTTGAAGATCTTCTCGAAATCATTCCAGGCTTCAGAGGTGGATGGACGGGTCCTCTTGTTGCCCCCGTGCTCACGGTCTCTGGATCGGCCGCCGTAGGAGCAGTTGCAGCACCAGCCCCATCATCGCCAACAACGTCGATGGGATCGGCTGCGCTGCGACCGAACAGCCTCATCCCGTCCATCGCCGCGGTCACTCTCCATCATCTCCAGTCTGGCCCATCATCCGAAGATCATCGTTGATGGAGTGCCCTTGGTACTCGTCGCGCGTCCTGCTCGAGCCCGTCCATCGTGGAACCGGAGCACCAGAGGGGGTCTCTGGTTCCTCAACGGCTGCGCGAGGTGGACGAACAAACTCGGCTCCGGCCCGACCCTCTGGTTCCTCATGCTGCGCGAACAAGAAAAGAAGAAAGAGAGGAAGTCAGGAAGAGCAAGAACTCATGAACAGAAACACATGAACAGATCTAGGGTTAGGGTTTGGGGTCGAACACTTACTTGTGAAACCGGAGCACCAGAAGCGCCGGGCGAGGTAAGAACAAAAAGACCAAATAAGAGGAGACTAATATTCGATCACGGATCTAGGAGATGACGAGATGGAGACTAGGGAATAGGGACAGATTCGAGATCTGTTCACTTGAACAGAGATTAGGAGAGGAGGAGAGGACAACCATCACAAGTAGAGAGGGAGGAAGACAAGAGGAGCTCTGGCGATGAAGGAGTGTGATCCAACCGTGCGGGTTTCCGGCAGCGGCGCAGAGGGGAGAGCCGCCGCCGGAGATGGAGAAGACGGAGGAGCTCTAGATCTAGAGCGCGCGTGGCGGAGCGAGCGAGGAGAGGCGAGAGGGAGAGGTGGGAGGAGCTCTGGTGGAGTGTGTACCGTGTCCGGCCTGCGGGCGACGCTAAGGCGGAGAGCCGCCGCCGGCGAGGGAGAAGACGGAGGGGCCCTCTAGATCTAGAGCAGTGAGCGTGGCGGAGCGAGCGAGGAGCGAGGCGACGCTAGGGTTTAGGGTCGGGACTTAGGAGCGGGGAGCGGTGGCGCCGGCATATATAGTCCCGGCCTCCCCCCCCGGCCCCGGGCCTCCAACGGCTAGGCAGGGCCAGGGGGCCGTTGGCAGGCCGGCCAACGGCTAGGCGGCCAGGCTGGGGAGCCGGCCACCAATCGTGCCGGCCCCAAAAAATCGTGCCGTGCCCGGCCGGCACTATGGGCCGAATTTGGTGGCCCAGGCACTATCCGATGGATAGGCCGGGCCGGCACGGCACTATTCATATCGGGCCGTGCCGTGTTCGCAGTCCAGGCTTTTTCGGGCCGTGCCTCGGCGCCAATGGGCTGGCCATCTGGCCATCTCTACTCCCCCGTCGCCCACCTCCCTCCCTGATCCTGTGCCGATACTCTCTCCCAGGAGCCCCGGACCTCTCAGGCGCTGCAGAGATGGCGGGCGTGGAGATGTGGATCTCTTGCGGGTTGTTCCACTCCATTTGGTACCTCGTCGACGGCGGTGCTAGATGTGGGTCAGGGTGACTGAGGTTGACTTGGCCTTAGAGATATGAGTGCTCGCCTTTGTTTCCCTCGCCAATCCCAACCTAGGCGAGCTCCACGTGCTCGCGCTTGGTGACATTCTCTCAGCCACCTTGACCAACTCCAGGGATGTCTTAAGTGAGGAAACCATCACTTTGCTCATTTGAATATTTTTGGTGTGATTAGATGCCTGAGTGCTCACTGGATGAACTATAAGAACATCACATTGCAAGTTTATGGATTTGGCTGCTACAGTTTACTGTAATGTGCAGGGGTTATGGTGGATTTTGGAGCTTTGGACATTATGTTATTACCATAGGGACCTGTTGCCAAGCAAGTGATGGTCCTTGGAATGGAAGATATCACACATTGCTACCAGTGGAGCACATATTGCAGCAATCATAGACTCAGGTTGGTCTAGTTCATGCTTAATGCTAATTGCTGAAATACATCGTGGATCATCTGCCACTGCCATTCATAATTGAATGCTGTGGGATTTTTTGCATTTTGTGATTATCAGACCCCCTTAACCCTGATTTTTTAGCTTTGCTTATAGGTGAACTTTGTACTTGGGGTTGGTGATGAAGGGGCTGCTTCGCTGAGGATTTTTGCTTTGCCTAAATTGTGTTCCTGCGGTTGATCTGCTCACAGTTCAATATGTGGATGTCGAGTGGCCACCGGTGCAGGGGACTAGGGAATCATCGCCGATGTGGCCCACCAAATCGTCGATCCATCTAGAGCTTGCGCAGACCATGGGTCGGTGGCGGCGGGCTCAGATCCAGCGTAGATCGAACGCAAAGGCGAGTGGCGGCGTGCTGAGATCCAGCCAATGGTGCCGTAGATCGAACGCAGAGGCGAGCCCTGATGAGGAAACCCGACGATGGTGGCAGAGTTGTAGCTGAGGTCTACGGGGTCGGCGGGGCACCTCATCGCACCGTGCCCTCCACCGCCGTGCAAACCCCACGCCTACACCACCACCACTTCTTATCCTCTGGCGGTCACCCTCACGAGATTGAACTCCTTTGAATTGTGGGCATCAAGGCATCATGGGGTCAGAGATTGGTTTAAGCTTCTGAGGTTGGCTCGGGTCTCTTTGTGCAGATTGCTTTTGTATGCGCAGTTGATATGTTTAGCTTGTTTTGGTTTCAGTCTGTGGACTATGGTCATGAATTGGGGAAACAACTGTTACACACCATTAGCCCTTCATGTCAAATTTGCTAGACTTATAGGATAAAACCATATCCATATTTTAGTATATGAGTGCACATATATGATCATTGATCAGTTGATGTAGTATAGTTAGCCTGACTGTTCCCTTCTGATGAACCCAGTTGTATGCTACTCAACTTTGTTTTGGTTGACTGTTAATCAGTGATCATTTATTTTACTTGGTAATTTCAATTTCGTAGCTATGTTATCTTTTAGTTTGATGTCCCAGCTTTCAGTTGTTGGTATTTCAAATTTTCATTTCAGTTGATGCTAAGCATTAAGTTTATTGTTTAGTGATATTTATTACAGCAAGGTTGGTGATGTGACATCTATATAAGATCCTGAATGATTGCAACTTGCGGATAAAAGATTATGATAGCTGACATGTCCATTATTAATAGAATCTGTTCTTCATTTTTGTCCCTACTGATTTCATGGGGGTTACACAAATACCTCTTTTGACTTCTCCATGTCCATAAGTTTCGACAGTCCAAGGAAATACCCGATAAGTAGCTCAAAATTGCATTGTATGGACGCACTGATTTATGTGGTGCTTTCATTTTTGCATTGACATAGGGGCATGCCAGATCATCTGCAAGGACCTCACTTGAGTCCAACGAGGAAGCCATAATGCGTAATTAAGCAAGCTCTCCTCGTTTGCCTTTCACTGATACACTGCATTGAAAATTTTGGCACTGAAATTAAAGGATGCTTCATTTCTGACTGTGCTAATATAGATACAGTGATCTTGAACTATTTGTCATAGGATTTTGTATTCGTGAGAGTGAACTTTGAAATATGCTTGCAAGCAGTGTATTATTCTACACAAGGGAAATAGGGATGCTTTTGGAACCGCCATAACAACTAAAGTCGGCTAAGTTTTGAATGACGTTTAAATTAAAGTTCTTTAAAGGCATCAATGATTACAGTGAAATCCTGCTACTTGAAAGGGCTTTTTAATTCAGATACTTCAAGTTTAATAGTCTCTTATGCATGGATGAAAAGAAAAGTTGTTTCTGTGCCTTGCTTGATTTGTTTATCAGGAGAAGGAATACAACAGAACTCTATAGCTTCAATCAGAAAAAACAACTTTGTAGTGCTTCCTCTTCATAGGGCAGTGTTGTAATAACCTTTCCTTGCCAAATTTCCAGTAACCTCAGCTTATACACTAATAACTTACATTGGTATGGTGCATCTGCATTCTGCATATTAGATTAATACAGTACATAATTGACTCACCAACTCAGTACCTGATATTGACAATTTGGCCAAAACCATGCTGAGCAGTGGCACCCACCATGGTCCTATTAGGGACTGATAGCTCAATGAGCAGAAAATGACTGAAACTGGAATCTAATGGCAGATGACTGAGCTGAATCTGCAGTGGATTCTCCTCACAATGCAT